>UELV01093492.1:0-14686 GCA_900490015.1 Megastigmus stigmatizans
TATATATATATATTATAAATAAAGAAAAAAATTTAGTAAAACGATAATTAAGATAAAGTTTAATAACAAATTTAATTTTTTTTTTGGAGAAACATTTGTATCAAAATTCCAGCTTTTTATTATTCATTGGATCAATGCATATCGCCTCACATAACTATGCCGTAAAAATGTTATACAACATTTATCAGATTTTGTATGGCCAATAAAGAGTTTGAATCTTTGACGAGCAAAAATTTTGCATTTCATTTTAAATTGTCACTCTTAATAACTACTTTCCACAATAAAAGAGTATTAGCAATTGTATACGACAAAATTGCAGCGATCAAAAAAGTAATTTGCGTAGACAAAAAAATATATTGGGTCAAATCCACTGATTTCTATAAAACTATTTCACATGGTGACGGTGTACTAATAATTAGATTAGTAGATGTCTTAGAATCGATTTGTTTAAAAGAAAATGCTATGGCGCAAGGGAGTTGAAAATTGGAATTGAAAGCAGTGCAAGATGTGAAGATTAAAAAATTATCCTATTAATAGTCGAAACGTTGGGAGGCAAGTGCTAAATCAAGAACTTGAAGTAATATTAGTAGAATATATTTTAGAAGATGTGAATATGTATTTACCCCACAGATATTCGCGATCAGTTAGCATAGTTATGCATCTGTAACATTTTAATATTTTTTAAAGTTGTTACAGTTGATGTGGTAAATTAAAGTTTATATAAAAATATATACTCCAATTACCAGATAAAATTGTGCGTTCGATCTCGCCCCAGTGTCCATTTAATATATTTAAAATATTTGTTTTCATAAATTAAAGAATATAATTATTTGCTGCGGGTTTTGAAAGGTAAGCAAAAAATTTTTTTCGCCTCGCTCACCCTTACAGATCTGTTTAGAAATACATTAATTTTACTTAGATTCCTGTGTTTCATGGATAATGATCCTGAGCTACAGTTTCAACGTTACCCTATTAATTAGCCAGAAATAACTCAAGATATACTGTAAACAAATACTTGGCAGTAGGTATATTTCCTAATATCGCAGTCATAGAATCTTATTGTCATGTCTCAGTCCATTGTGGTCTTTATCCCCGATCTCAAACACAAAAGTAAGCGATAATACATCGAATCGTTAGTGTTCAGGGTGAAAAATCAGATTCAAACAAACGAGCGTATCTCTGCTCCGAGAGACTCCATGCTCTGCGAGTCCCTTTTTCGTAACAAAGGTCTTTCGAGCTCTACAATCACGAACAATGCATTTTGTATACTCACATGTCTACAATGGTTCTCTCTCTCTCTCTCTCTCTCTCTCTCTGTCTCTCTATTACAACCACCCACGCACAGTATTCCTCCAAATTCTTTGCAGTTCAGCTCGCTCGCCTCTTCATTTACCATTCATCGTCATCGCGTGCTGTACTAAAAAGCCTCTTAATTTCGAGATCGCGCGGTTCTTCTGTGCCTCCCTTTTCTCTCTCTCGTTCTCTCTTGTATATAGAAGATAATTGAGTCCAGGAGAATCCCATTAAGACCAAATACATCTTGGAGACTCGCAGCGCACCACTCATTAGACTGAGAATTCAAGGAGGCACTATCTGATCGCTCGACTTGAAAATCTCTGTCTTGACGAGGTTATTGTCGAAGTTATATTGTATATATATCCTTATCAGTTGAACTGTACAGAGAAGCGAGTGAATGGCAGGAAGGGTTGTGCGCGCTCATCTCTCTGACCGTACAATGATTCTTGGTTCTTATTGTTGATTATGATAAAGGGATATACAGGAGAGCGAAACCATGTCAAGTCGTGTTGGTTAATAATACATATATAACACGCTTGGCAAAGTAGTTTATTGATGCGCATTATTGACAAGGTCATGACAAGTTGAGAGGATTTATTTGTATAGGCCAAGGATTTTCGAGGAGTTAACGATGCACCAATGAAGTATAAATATCGGTTCATATATCCGTACAATATACATATAGAGTTAACACTGCTTCTGCAAATTGGTGATGTCAAATGCACACAAGAGTGTTGGCAATGATCCTTTAACTGTTTAACTATGTATACGTACACCTGATTAGAGAGTATATATAATTATTGTAGGCTTTCGTACAGTGTGTTTACATTTTTGGTCAATAAGTTCGTTTAAGCTGGGGCTTGATTTTTCGCGGGTGACCATACGTTGACCCATCATTCTGAACTAATGATAAATAAATATGAACGAGTCTAATTGTGGTGTACGATAAATAATAGCACCTCATTATTTGCTCAGTGATCTATTCATGGGAAACAGTTATGCGCAGCATGCGAAAGTAAAGCCTAATGGAAAGGTTTACGATCAATTTAATATGAAAGTCGCTTTAGCCTCGGGTATCAATATTTTATAACAAAAACATACTACGCCTTGTTCGAGGGGCGCGATCGCGAGAAAAAAAATGAAAATGTAAACAGTAATTAGTGTTTGGCGGTTGCGAATTGCTCGGAAAGAGAGTTGCAGGGGTTGTACGGTAATGAGTCCGCGATAAATTTTGCGCAGCTGTACGGGCTTATTTCTTTTTTTTTTTCTTCGGTTCTGCGCGCACAAGATTTAGGAGTGCTAATAATTATCTTTGAATAATAAATTGTGTTTGCCGCGTGGTTTTACGATTTCATTTTTATCACGAGGCGGTTAATCGTCTTTGTCCACGTGGCAAAAACATCATTTCGAAATCAAGATTGAAATCTCATTTGACGCGTTTGCGATTGTAATCGGTATTTGGAAAAATATGCATGTATATTACAATTCGTGTTTTGACATCGTGAAAGTAACATTTTTTTTTCTGGTATTTATGGGATCAGCCGACAACCAAAAATTAGTACTCTAATAGAGTATTTATCTTGATACGAAAAGCAGACTTTAATTTCTACAGAAAAATATCGACAACAACTTTAATTTAAACAAAAAACTCATTAAAAGCATTGGAGCAGCATCGCACGATGTCAAATTGTTTAGTGAAAAATTACGATGACAAAATTTTTCCTCTATTTACGTATCAAACTAAAATAATTCCAGTTTTTGGAAGACACGCCGCAAGGCAAGAAACGAACGATTCTTCATTCTTTATTTAACCAACGCTGCGAATTTATAGTGCACAATTAATTCCCGCATAGTTTATCAAGAACGAGAAAACCAAAATCCATCCTTACATATTCTTAAATCTTATTGAATCGCGTAAAATATTCGTAAAGGATAATTGATAGAACAGCCGTGGGGGAACTGCACTCAGTACACTACACATTAATCAGATAATTCGCCAGCCACTTAAAACGAGCTGTGCGGCAAGAGATCGATAGCAAACAATCCCACGTTCTCTCGTGGCAGAGAGCGCGAGCGACGGTCCGCTCCAGTCCAACTATACACATACCTTCCTGCCTCGCGCGTCTGTCAGCTCGTTAGTCATCTGGAAAAATAAAATCTCCCACGTACGCGGGGGCCCTGGGGCTACTTTTATCCGAAGAAATTCGTTACGCATTGAAGTCGGGGGAGCCATTATATTCGTATTTGGATCTCTCTCCCTCTCTCTCTCTCTCTCTCTTGCCCTTATCCATATGATATATGAATTGGACTCTCCTAAGCCATAAAGTGGCTAATCACTACTTGGCTGTGTGCGTGCACGTGTGTGTGTGTGTGTGTGTGTGTGTGTGTGTCCGAATCTAACTCAACGATAAACGGCATGGGAGTTGGCCTTTGTCCACGTAACGTCCCTTCGTGTTCGACTTATATGGAACTAATACTACTGAGCACGGAACGGCGGAGACTTAAGCCTATCTATTCTCGGCTACACAATGCTTGCGTATTAAATCTCTTTCGTTTGCTCTGTGCATGTCTGACGACAGGAAGGTAGTTTGAACATTGCTGATCAAAGTCCTTCCGTTGTATACTGTGTTATGTAAGGACAGAATTTTTCTCGAGTCTAACTCATTCGCTTGGTTTATTATGAAAGCTGCTCGAGTACTTGTCGCTATAAGTAAAGGAATTTATTATGTATAGTTTCGATTTATTTTATTTTCTTTTTACGATGTAGATTGTTTCAAGGGAAACAGAAATTTTAAGAGTAACTTTTACTTCGTGTTTACCAAGTAAAATAAACTATTTATTTTATCCGTAAATCTTTCTCCATGACCACTAAAATTCATCTTTATATAATCAGCTTTCTAGTTTTCAAAAATGTTTTACTTTATAGAAGGTATTTTACGATATTGATAAAATAAGAAGGAATTTAGATAATCGAAAAATTTAAAAAATCATGCTGTCGCATTGCGCTGCATCAAATTCTCACTAGACTATACTTAGAGGTGAAGGAATTTATAAGACCTAGAATTTAGAAGATGGAAATATTCTAAAATCCTTATACTGCGTATCCATAATAAAATTGGAATGTACTTAAAAAGACGATAACTTACATAAATTATGGAATTAACGTTAAACTATAAAACATAGTTATAAAAAATATCTGATAATATTATAGATGTATCAGTTAACTGCAAATAACTGAAGTAATAATTGCTAAATAAGTTATTATAAAGAAAGTACCGCCAAAACACTGATAGTCCGTCAATGTTGACGTATAAGTGACGACCAATTCGTTGACTGTATGTATATGAATGCAAAATTAATCCGGAAAGACACAAATCCAGTCAGCAAAATCCGCAATTAAAAACTATATCACGTTCTGCCGTTTCACAATAGCGTTTAGTCTGGAAAAAATCGCACGAGCAGAAATTCACAAGTCTCGCCCGCATGCATGTCGCGTTGATAATACAGTCGCGACGAACAAAAAAAAACGGAACGATCAATTTTCTAGGACTGCTTTTATTGGCTTACACACGTGTGGCTTTTTCAAATAAACATGGGGCATTTGACAGAATAACGAATTGTCAATAAAAAAAAACTCGTGTTCTTCGCAAAAACTGTTTTATCTTTACTCAAGTGTATGATACCATTTTATATTAATTCTAATAAAATATATTTAGCGAAAAAAATTTGTTTAAATTAAACTTTATGTCAAACGTTTATACGTTTGATTATAAAATGAAATTTGAAAGAAATTAGACTTTATATCTGATTTTTTATTATACAATGCTTAAACATTTTATTATCGTTCATTTAATTGATAAAAATAGTGAAGTATAGTAAAAAATAGTACCAAGATTCAAAATGCATAATGGTTTTTATTAAATATTTCTATAATCAATTATCTGTAAAAAAAAGTATCCCATTTATTCAGATAGCAGTGCACATCGAAGTAACCTCTATATATACATAGAATCACATTTCGCTCTGGTTAATTTATATACTCGACACAAATTTCCGAGCTTTTCAAAGTTAAGCACAACAAACTGTTTACCATTTTTACTTTGTAATTGCTTTCACTAAAACTTCCACATCAATCTTCACTCTAACTGTTATTTCACCGATGACAGCATAATCTACAAGGATAAATGCTCACTCGGTATCCGACTGATCTAGATTTATTTAATCGCTGCTATACTTCAATCATCTTTCGTTCCACCGCCAAGATTACGCCATACGCTCGCACTAAATTTATTTACATCTTTCGCCAGTGATCGTTTACTCCGTAAAAGTGATATGTGCTCGTTCCGCAGAATCATTTGCATATATATATATATCAATGAACGATTTTCATCGATTCACCGTGTGCTGAGAAAATTTCTTAAAACTATACTGGTGAGCTTCGCAAACCATCACTCAAATCTCACTTTGTTAATAAATTATTCTGCGAAACACGGTATACAGTGTAACTGTAACGTTGTTGCACGTGAGAAGTGATGATATATATACGTATATATTGTTAGACAGACGCGGCCATACAGAAAATCGAACACGTGCTAGCAGAAACGAAGCGTAGTAGTCGCATTTTCTTTCTACATCAGGCGCAACAGCAGTTTCGAGTTATTATTTGGCTCGGTATCTTGATAGAAGGTTTCTCCCTTCCGCCCCTTTTCCCCCCTCTCTCTCTCTCTCTCTTTCTCTATTCATTCTACTACACCTCTTTGTTCTTCTCCCTTGCCGTGGCTTGTCTCTTTTGTTCCCTTTTTTTTAGTCTTTCTCTCTCTCTCCTCTCTCTTTTTCTCCCTCTCGTTCTTCTCGCTCCCTCTCTTGAAGAGGAACTATGCGAGAGAGCAAAGAGAAAGCAATTTGTCAGGCGAAAACGACGTTAGCCTCGACGTCGCTCATGTCGCGTTGCCGCAGACAGTGGCCTTATATAGCTATACAATGCTAGCATGTACACATGGTTGCTTCCATGTCAAGCAGTCCAGCCAGAAAATAGAAATCCCTTTATCACGGAATGATTGACAGCCGGAGAGTGAGGGAAAAGGTTTTAGGCCTCGAACTTTATCGGTTTTTTTCCTCTCTTCTGCTTTCGAAAAATTCTGTCTAATTTTTTTGGTATCCTTTTTAGCGCAAGCGTTGGGATACGTCCATTTGCACAAATTAAAGTAAGCTCGCGAAAAAAACTTTCAACTAATGGAATATATTGAATGCCGAGGTGATCTGGATCTTTGGCACGATGATTGGATGAAATAATATTCTCTGCGAGTTTATTCAAAACAATATAATATTTAAAAAATGTATTAATATCTAAAAATAAAATTAAAATACTAATTGGACCATAATGCACATGATGCCACTTCAAAATTTCATCAGATTCACCAAATTATTATTGGAATTTTATAATATTATATGTATTATCAATGTTAGAAATGCATGATTTGTTAAAAATATTCAAGTAAAACATGCACTGGACCTATATACAGATAATATAATTCACCTCTGCAGGATTTAACTTTGTACATTTCTCTGATTGAATAAATAAAAATAAAAATAAATAAAATAAATATCAAACGCAAGGTAGTCGAATTTAACTTGCATTTTATATTTGTATTATCTTTAAATAGAAGTGCCCTTCGTGTTATACGCACATACATATACACGAAAAGTTGGATATTATTTTGTCATATAATTTGTTTCATGATGAACCGATCCACGGGCAAATCAAAAGCAAAAAGTCTTATTTTTCTTATTTTATTAAAGTCACATTCAACTTGAATATTTAAAATTCCTTTTGCATGATGAAATATATATAGACAGTATACGTCAAGAGATATCCATTTAGCATATATACATGAACAGATTCACGAATAAAACTAATAGATAAGAGTGCATAAATAAAGATATTTATGTAAGACTCAAAGCGACTTAATAATAAATGTAGATTGGAAAAATAACAATGCTAACTAATATTTGGTTTTCTTAAGAATCTTGTTATCTTTGCTTCCGCCTTCTAAATATAGGAATGAAAAAAAAAAGATAGAATGTCAATTAGTTCATTCACGGTTATGGCCCAAACAGAATGATTTTGTTACCGGTCTAACACAACTTTATTGCGCATACCTATTCGAAATTCTCAAATGCCTCGTTAGAGAAAATGAAATGAATAATGTAAAAAGCAGCATGTCTACTGTTTACTCGAACTCCTCGAGGGAAGTTCGGTTTATATGCGAGCGCGCGCGAGACCTCGCTCCTAACAGAATAACTTCGCTCTACTCCAAAATTGTTTACTTTGATAACGACGCTTGAAAAAAAAACAAATTCTAATTTACTCTTCTTAATTGTATCTTCACCTTTTCCAAATTTGATATTCTTACGAAATTTAATAAACTTAAATATATAGAATCATTACTTCTATATTTTTACTTTTGTGCACAAAACAAAGTTTTCTCTTTCTATAACTTTGATATATCGGGCCATTTGTATCGGCCAACTTCACTTTCAACTTTTGACGTTTTAACGATTTAAGGTACATATAAAAGCAAGAGAAAATAATGCACAATGTTCATTATACTCAAGTTACACCCAAAAAAAAAAAACTGTCGAATATCCCTGAAATAACGTCAACTTCCTTTTCAGCTATATACAGAAACTCACCCGTCACGAATTCGCATTCGCATCTTTAATTCCCAAAAGCCAAGCACCAAAGCCCAAAGATAATATCTCCATCACGACTATTATCTCAATTCTTAAAGGCACACATCTATCAACACGGAAGACCCGGTATACGCGTATACGTGCGTAAACGCTATGATCCCGCCTTTATTTCTCTCTCTTCCTCTCTTACACACGTACACACGCTATACGAAACTGGAAGATAGTAGTATAGACCGACCGACAGTTACGCCTACCGCAGCCGCATTCCTTTATTCTTCGTTCGTTCTTTGTCTCGTCTCAGCAGCGCGTATAGTTGCTCTTTCGTGGGAAGTCGATTTTGTATAGCAGCACGGCTAGAAATTTGGCCATGGCCGAAACTTGTCAAGACAGAGACGCAAGTTGAAGATCATGCGTGTGTATATTATATACTTGTTTGCAGGTATAACGCAAGAAGCTTACTTCGGATAATGTACTTCGCGCCTACCACACCTATAGCCTCTTATCGGCTTTCCTTCCCCCTTGTGTTTTGTATATTTGCCTTTAGCGCGCACAAATATGGATGTATATATAGGTACTGCCTGGCTAAAGTTAAACGAGGAGTAGAGCCTTATTGATGCGACGTGTGTGGGGGAGGCAGAGCTAATGCGTGTGCAGGCCGTAAAGGCGAAGACAAAAAATAACGCTTTTGTGATGTTACAAATTCTATAAAATCTTCCAGACTTATTGTTTGTGGTAAAACGAATAAAAAAGAGCTTTCATACTACGAGTACAACGAACTCGTTTTTTTTCTTTATTCAGAAATGCGAGTATTAAATAATTGCAATTCTTCCATAAGTTTTAATTTTTAATTTTGCATAGACAGTTCAATTTCCTCACAAAACTTCACTTCCAGGATATATTATTATTTTTTTATTATTTATTATTTATTTGCAAAACTATCAATCACCGGTGGGAAAAACCAACTTGCTTTGAAAATCCCATTACACCAATCCGATACTCTTCTTTTATAAATCTCAGAAACAAGAAAAAACCAGAGAGAAGGAGAGAGCGAGACGATAGATAACATAAACAAGCCCGTGGGCAAAACGTTTATAATACGCTCTATACGCACTGCAGCAGCGCCGGGCCGTTTTAATTTCTATATAAAACCAATTTTTTCCCTTTAATAAATTCCCTTTTTGCTCGCGGCATCTTTCTCCATCGGTGGCTATCTCGCCATTTCCTCTCCTTTCAACGCGCGCTCGGATTCACCCAACTGGTTTAACGCATCCTTTTTTTTCGCTCTCCCCTTTGCTCCGCGCATCTGCACAAAACTTTCCTCTCTCTCGTTCTGTTTTATCGCGCTCCTTACAGCTTTCACACTCGCGGGATAGCTGCTGCTGCTGCGCTCGGTGTTTTTCCACAATGCTTTACATCGTCAAAGATGAGAGAAAGGCTCGGTACCTCACGCGTTTTTCATCCCTTCGTGGTAGCGCAGCTGAAACTTGCGGGCGATGTAGGCGAAAAGCTCGTGCGCTTGCAGCGATCCTCTGTATACGCATCTATACATGCATATTCCTATATTTTCGCTCTCGTTTGTGCTGCGCGGTGTTTGAAAAGGCGACCCTTTCACGGCTGGCTGGATACAGCCATGCGTATGAATGAGCCCGTCGTGCGTATACGGTATGCGTTACGAGGATGCCAATTTTGCGTTGGATGGATAATTTCTAAATCAGATATATGTGGGAGAGAGTTGGCGAGCAGTGGATCGCACGTGCAGTGCAGGTGAGTTTGCGCACTCGACGGATGAATGATAGACGGCCTGTGCGGTGGGAATGAGTTGCTCAATAGGAATTTCTTAGAAGTGCGCGTGTGTGTGTGAGAGAGAGATGTACATTTCAGCGTACTCGGTTTTACTGATATTTTAGGATTTAGGAGTTCTCGGTAGCTACTTACGCTTTAATTTTATTCAACTACTCGTATTTTCGCTGCGTTTACATGTTATTATTGAATATAACGAGGTCTGCTATTTCTTGGAAAGTATGCGTATTGGATGATGTTACAGAGCTGCTTTGATGGACTCGAACTTTTCTTCCGCGGTACAATTAGTTCGGATAATCTTGGTGAAGCTAAGTCATAATTTGAAGAAAGAAAAGGAACTATAGAAGACAAAGGTATGGAAGTCAAAAATTAAAGGCTACGTATGCGGAAGAAATTGAATCTCTTGCTAGCAGGGAAAGATTAATGGTGTATTGGGTAAATGCAAGTAGAAACAGTCGAGTTTGGTTGGACACTTTCAAAGGACCTTTTTTAACTTTTTATGTTTGCGTCGGTAGAAAATTAATTAACTATTTTATATACTATGGTTTTATATTTGTTAAGTGTGCCATTTCTTGAGAGATACCGTATATTTCGCAAATTTATATATTTCAATTAGACATTTCAGTGTAATTGATTAAACAAGCAAGATTAAATTAAAGTTCACGCGAATCTCGGTAGTTGTATACAAAATAGCAACGAGGCGATTACCTCGAAAGCGAGAACAGACACACGCTCAAGTTCTCCTTTGATCTCCCGGACAGATAAGAAAATTCCAAAGTTCACCTAATTTATATATATAATTTATTCTTCATAACATTCGGGAACTGCGCGCAACACAGTCCAAACGTTCGTTTACGAGTGCCTCGCAAGTTTAGATCGCAATAACCTCCTTAAATTAATGCATTTTCCACCGACATCGCGCTCGCACTGTATCAATTTAAATTAATTACAGAGTTCGGCGAGAAATTTCGTCGACTTTGCCATTTATTGCACGAGACAGAGAACTCGAAGTATATATGTAGTTTGCTATAACGTACAACTTGGGTAATTAGCCGCGAGCGTCGAGGAACGATTTTTCACGCATCGACGCTGTCAAGGAATACGACGTTGGGGAAAAAGCATCAGAGAAATTTCTGCCGAATGCGATTTCAGTTTTACCATCATTTCTCGCCCTGTATTTCCAGTGTGTATGCATGGTAAATAATCTTACATGATCGATGGTGTACAATAACTCTTGCGTCTGAAAAGCGCTGATTTACCATAAATCGTGAAGGCCAGTTTATACATCCTGCATCGGAATTGAACTGCACAGCTGTCTAATCGTCTGTTATTCATACAAATTGTGTATACAACGATTCATGTAATAATTACGCTCGAATTACGACAGTATCAATTTCGGCTATCACATTTAACACACGAAATTTCAATAGTCGGTGAGAGTAGTATAGTATGTCTGACAAAATTTGTTACTATTCTTAGGCAACAGCATTATCCTAATAACCATTTGCCAGTACAAAACTAGTTAAGCCTCTACATTACAAATTCAAACGATGCAAATGATTCCTAAATTTGCGCCGGTAATCGCATTGGATTGCACTTCTCGAGCAATTCTCGAGTCTAATAATTCTGTTCTCATAAAGTGTTCCTAAATAGGCGGACAGCCCCCCATTTGCGACTGGATATATTTAAAATTCATAAAATCCAGGCGTACCGGTTCTCTCTCTCCCTCTCCCTCTCTACCATGTGAAAGCTCGTTAAGCCCGCATAAAATTAGCATAACGCGCAAGAGTAGATCCCTTCAGCAAAACTCGCGAGCAAATGATGTGCGCGCCTACATTCGCTACATTATCCTATCGCTTTATTTTCTTCATAAACTTTGTATAGCGTATATATATATATATATACACACAAAAGAGGTTGCAGTCGTCGCCAAAAAGATCCGAATTAATCGTTAATTCGTGCCAATAAAAAAAAAAAGAAAGTAAATGGAGGGGAACAATAAAGGGCGTGAAAGAGCATCGTGGAACTGCTGCAGAGGCTGGCCAAAATACGCCCGTTAATGCGAATACAAATGACTGTCGGGGAGGTTGGCCGTCCTCGGAAATAAATGAGCTGCCTCGAGCGAGCGACGCCAACGAAACCTGATGTGCGCAAACCACTATTATTTCGGCGGGTTGCGCGTCCGAGCTTTGGCATTGAATTAAGCTCATCCCCCTGCTTGTAATGTACACAAGTAAAGCTTACGCACCGTTGCGCTCGTGGAGCGTTACAACGAAAACTCAATTTTCCTTCGTTCAGAACTGGGACCTATAGGTGTAGCGGAAAATCTTTGAGAGAGAGAGAGAGAGGGGGGGGGGGAGAATTCCCACGTGGTGAGAGCATGGAAGCTACTCGCTCGCTCTGATTTCTTCGGGAAAAACTCATTTGACTAATGGAAAGCTTATCCCATTGTGCTATTGCGCAGAGCGCATATATCGCGTGAGTCGCGCGCCGGTAGACGTTTTGTCCTCGTCTTTATATATCGTCGTCGTCGTAGCTTCCTATATATATATATATATGGCCGCGATGTCTTCGACACGCGCCGAGCTACTTTCCCTCGACTCCACCCACTCACCCAGCCATGCATTTTCTCTGCAGAGTCGCTCGTGCACGATGCGCGCAAGCAAGAAAGCCACCACGGTGAATAAAACATTTTTAGCTTTATCATCTTCGATATTGAGCGTCGCGGGGCGTCGATCGAAGCAGAGTTCCTTTTTTTCTGTCTGTCTCGGGAGAGGTGTTTCGTTGTTGTCGTGTATAAGAAACCAAATTGGAAAATTTTCGACGTTATAACGTTGCTCAGCTCTACTGGCACTTTGTTATATGTACGTATTATTACGCGAAATCTGTGCGCTAGTTTTGTATTGGCATTTCAGTAATTAAGCGCGGTGCAGTTATTGGCTCGCGTGATGGTTTTGTTGCCCGCTGTTTATTATGCATTTATAACCGGGACAAAATAAATTATTTCCTTTTCTTTTATGATTAACGAGTCGGCGGCGATTTGGGTATAAGCAAGCCCCATTGTACCTGAGACAAATACAAAAATAAACGAAATGACCATTAATTTCGTCCGATTATATACGGTAAACACTTGCATTATTGATTTGGAATTGTATAGCGATGGAATGCAATATCGTCCACGCGCGCGGAATATTTTTCATCAATTGTCACCGGTTGGTAAAATCGGGCGCAAAAAAGTATTGAAATTAATGGGTACTAATTTAATTGCGCTTTATACAGGCGCGCATCGATTGCTTTGATATTAAAAATTAGTATATTGTCTCTTATTGGAAGCATGTGAAACATTAATTGACTTTTTTTCTATTAGGGGAAGTTTTTCATCAATTTCTCATTATATTAATATAGTCAGGCCGAAATTAATAAGTATTAAATTTCCGCTCTCTTCTTGCTAAACATTAATATTTTAAAAATTTTCATTATAATTTTATTTAATTGCATGTTGATATTAACATTATTACATAAAAGAAAAGAACAAATGAAAAATTTCATTTGCATATTGAAAATAACTGATCATAAAAATTATTTAATATGGTTTCCATCGCTCGACCAACCGACGAAACTGATAAAATTATCATTTTATTTTTTCCACTAAATTACATTTGGTGAAAATAATTCTGTTGTTACACTTTAATGCCTTATTTCCAGCATGATAAAATAAAATTATAATCACGCAAAATAATCAAAAAGGAAAAATAAAGCGTAGCACAAGATGGGACCGCGATCTCAATTAAGGATAGTACTATCGCTACTTCCCTAGTCAAAATGAGATCACTTTTTATTTTTAGTTCATTCACGATTTATACTTATTTTAAAAAGCTGCACAGATAAACTAAATAATGATTGTACATTAATATTGAACAATTTTATTCGTCCTAATTATCAAGAAAATCTACCATTCTAAAGCTGATTTGACTCATTTCTTAAGATTAAATGTGACTCTTTTACTTTCAATTAATTTGTTTTCTTATTTTTATGTATCTAATCATCATTTTCGAAAATGGTAAATATTCGTCAAATATTTATCTCTTATTACAAAAAGTTTCAACAAAAACTGTACAGTAACTTTTGCCTAAATAATTAATTGAAACTGATTTCCCATAAGACACTCTGTTACTTACCAGTATGTTAAGTTTTATGAAAATCTGCACGGTAATTCTATACCGACAGTACTACCTTAAGCAAAAGACCAGACACAATAACCCACTTTCGGGCGAGCGTCGCGCGTGATCCCAAAGCCGAAAAGAAATACCAGCGCACACGTGCCAGAATCTCTCCAGCCCTCGCTGGTATCATAAAAATCCGCGACATGCAGCCACCATTTTACAGCTGTTACGTGACTCTCGCGCCTCCGCGTCCGCATTCCTGCCCCCCCCCCTCCCCCTCCCATATGACTACAACACACGCACAAAGACCTTACGTATACATATTATTTCAAGAGAGAGAGAGAGAGAGGCTCGTTGCCGTACGAGCCTATGGAATTAGTCGTTCTGTACCTCTCTTCAAAGCCCCGATAATCTTAACCGAGGCGGCCTATGTGCAGTATATAATATACAGTTCGCATGTAAATAAACAATGCCTGGCCCTTTCACGCTTATACATATATACGCGGCAGCTGGTTCTTATCGGTCTTTGGTATCCTGGAAAAAGGAGGGATGGTTCAGCGTGTGTATACAGTCGCTTTTGTTTGATAAAAGGGCTCGGCCCGGACGATCAGAATTCGGTCGCGGTGAAGTAGTTTTTGGCCACCGATGTTACACCGGAGTCTATCGTGCAGCTTGAGAATCGATAGGTCGGCCGAGTGCCGAGCCTGCACACACACACACACACACACACACAC
>UELV01093499.1:0-13885 GCA_900490015.1 Megastigmus stigmatizans
ATATATATATATAGGTACAGGGGATGTGTAACGCAGAGCGGATCGTGTTTCTCGATCTCCGCGAGCTCGCATTGTCTCATTCGCCGCAAGTGATTTTCGCTAGAGATGTACGACAGAGACGGGTACCAGGGAGATTTTTATTATGACGGGGGGATATACCGCCGCGCCGCGACGAGACTCGCGTTTCACCTATCCGCTGATACGTGAACGCATCGAGAGGCAAACAGAAGCTTTTTCTTATCCTAATGTAAAGCGTGTTTTTTCAGCCACGCGCGTACTTAGCTGGATGCGAAGCTTTTCCGACGCCGAGGTTTTCCCTTACGCGAATTCTCCATCCACCTGTGCAGATGGAATTACGCTCAATATATTCCGTGGGATTTAAAAAATTTGATACTTCTCGCATATGAGTGTGCATAGGCGCAAATTAGATTCGGAGAGAGGATTTCCTCCTCTTTTTTGCGCAATATAATTTCCTCGACATACGTAGTCCCGTTCGCTTTTCACTGGGGATTTCATCAAAAAAGAGAAGAAACAATTATTTTCCACGTGCACCTAATATGAGGTCTATTGCATCAAGGAATACTATATATATATAATTATTCCATTCATTAAAAAAAATGCGCATGCTAAATAATTCCGAGTGAATATTTTGTGCGCCCGGCGCGTAATATATATTGAAAAATTCGAACAAAGTGACCGTTTTTTTTCCAGCACCGCCGCGCGCGCGAAACTTTTATTCCGTTTGTGTTTATCTATTATCCAGCCAGACTCTCTCGCGTTAACGAGCGCGAAACTTCATTAAATCCGTCGAAAAAAGGGAAGGAAAATTTTCTGCTCGCTACCTCTCTCCCTCTTCCTCTTCCTCTATCACACTCTCTCCCTCTCTCTCCCTCTCTCCCTCTCTCTCTCTTTCGCGCGCTCTTTGCCCACTGCCTCCGTAGCGCTGAATTTGTAAATGCCTAAAGGTTCGAACTCGGGCGAAAATTCGCGCTCTCAAAAGCTCGCCGAGCCTCTCGCTTTCTCTCTCTCTCTCTCTCTCTCTCTCTCTCTCTCTCTCTCTCTCTCTCTCTCTCGTGTATCGACGAAAGCCTCAAATTGAAACTTAACTTGGGGAAATTTACGGCCGTGGCTTGCGTCCGACTCGATCAGTAGCGCATGTGGCCCGCGCGTACTACGCGACAAAAACGGGGCGCTCCGATCACTGACGCTTTTCCGCTTCTTTCCCTTTTTCCCTCCTCGTCTTTATCGTGCATTAACGCGTCTCGCCTACACACGTGTCAGTTTGACAACAAAGTTCGCCAACTGAGTTGCATAGCGAGTTCGGCGCACTGCGCGCGAGCATCGAAACGCGCGCCCGGCAATTTCTCAACGCCTCGGGCTGCTTTTCCCGCTATTTTTCCCAACGCACAATAACGCCTTTTAAACGCTAAATTCCATAGATCTCAATTATTTTTCTTCCTATTATACATCGGCCTGCGCACTTTTTTATTTACTTTTGTATCGTCCAGAAAGAATATTAACAATTTAATAGTTGAAAATCTGTTCAATTTTTTAGCACAAGATGTGTATTGAAAATTTTGCGTAAAACTAATTTTCTTTCCGAAGATTATTATTACTGTATATGTATCGATTTAACATACAAATTATACAAATTATTATGGGATTTCAGAAAAATGATTTGCATAAAACACTAAACTTCCAAGCGTGTTGTAGTTTATTTTTACAAGGAAGCTGCAATTGTGCAATTGCACATGAAATCTTTATTAAAATTGACTCTTGCGCATGTAAAAATAATTATTGCATTACTTCAAACCTGAATATAATTTTTATGATGTAAGAAAAAATTACAAAAACACCTTTGATAAAGACTCATTTTCTTCTAACAATCATCTCGACGCTAATATTCCAGTTGTACTTTTAAAAAAAGCCTAGTATATACCTATTATATATACTTTAAAATCATTTAATGATAAGTTCTGTTGAAGGTTAGGTATATTTCTTTAAAATCGTTCTTATATACTTCTCTTAAAATGAAAAAAAATAATTTCTGTATTATTTAAGAAACTCGTTAAAATTTCTGTTATTACCAGTACGATAAAACAACTGAAATCGTATATGAAAGTGGATTTTAAAAAAAGACTTGCTTCTCAGGTATTAAGAATTGTTCTTATCTAACGGAAAAACTTAATTACGTTATGTGAACGTCGTTAATTATTTCCTATTAACTTATTGGAATTCATTGCAAAATTTGTCGATCGACGAATATGAAGTCTTTCGTGTATGGAAGCCAATGGCATTTTTCGAAGAACGACGGTTAAGCTGCGGAATGGGTTGTATAATAAATTGGACGCTTACACAAATTGCAGCAGCGACTAAATTGCATTTGCGACATACGGAGATAGAACGTATAGGCGTGTGAAAGAAATTCCGCGCGGCGCCCGCAAAAAACGTTTTACGAAAATGTCAAATCTACACGAACACATATATACATATAATGACATGAGTGACTTTGCTTTGCGCATTATTAAAACAAAAAACAAAAGAAACAGAAAAGAAATATAAACACACACATGATGACATGAATTAGTATTTGAATTGCATTAAATTTAATTCATCTTTCACTTTCGCGCTTAGCTTAAGTTCACTAATGTATGTATTTCAAAATCTACATTAGCGTCTTAATTAATCGTTTTGCTGGCACATAATTCGCAACAATATAGCAAGCAGTAATGAAATCAAACGGCGCAAGTCAAGACAAATTCCCCATACTTGCGATCGAAACAATTTCTCTAGATCAGCTTATACGCGATGGTCGCGTGAAAAATCCGCGCAAGTTTTCGGGCCGCGCTATAGAAGGCTATAGAAAATTGTTAGCGCTCGCGCGAACTTGCCTGGCAAGAGCGATTGCTCAAGTTTTCGACGTCTTGCGGCGGCGGCGGTGGCGGCGCCAGCGATCGGCGTGCCATTCCTCTCTCGCAAATAGGATATTTGCCTCCCCTCCTCCCTCCCTCCCCCCTCCTTTATCCTGCTCTCCTCCCATGGTTGCGAAGGATACGTACTTATACGCGCGCGCGCGCGGCTCTCGCTTTCACTCTACCTATAGTACTAGTCGAGCGCTATATATACGTACATATGTATAGGTGTATACTTTCGAGAGCGACGAGTCGCCGCAGCGGCTCCCGTGAAAATTGACACTTTCCGCGCTTGTAATTACGATCCGTTAAATCATTAAAGCAATTGATAGTTTGTTACGTACATGTAGGCGAACGTGCGGTGCGCGCCGCAATCATTGTTATATATATCGGGAGCTGGTGGCTGTACTGCCGAGCCACGTGACATGTGTGCTACTGCTCCTGCTATGCGCTAACTCTCGCGCTTTGTTATTTCGATGCAGCCGCGAAGGCTCGCATGTGTAGCGCGCCGCATATTCTCTATGTCCAAATGTCGAATCAATTTGATCGACGTTCAGCGCCGCGTTTACCCGGATTTTGGAAACGTGTCATGACGCATCGTTTAAATCTCTAAATATACAGTTAATAACAGTAATATATTTTACCTACTCAATAATCAGAATTGCATGTGGACTACGTGAATTTTAAATGCCAGTAATTGTTACAAAAAATTTTCAGCAATTGCCTCGTGTAGATTCTCAAATAAATTCTTTAGCTAATAAAAAATATCCTGTACTCGTAATCATACAGCTGATGAATAACGCGATGATTGTAAAGAATTATAAAAGCTTTATATTTAGCGCAAAACCATAAATCATCGATTCTGCCACCAGCTTACACAGCCATGAATGACATTTCGAGCACCTCTATACAGTCTAAAAATACCCCATCGGATTCTTGATAATCCGATAAGACTAAAATATATATGTTCGTCCTCTCCGGACTCAATAATGAAGGGTTCGACTCTCGATTGCAGGCAGACAGCAAAGAAGCAGTAGCAGCAACCGCAACAGTAGCAGCAACAACAGCAGCAACAAAAGGGCAGGCGCACTAAACCGGTCAGTTGCATGGAAGTACAAAGGGGCAACGAGATAAAGGGCATCTCGTGGACCAGGAGAGACGGAGGTGGGCCGTCGAGGTGTGCAAGGTGGCTTCGCGACTAGCGCCGAGCCGCGGAGAGCAGAGACCAGACGCGGACGCAGCGAGCGACTGCAGGGATAAAGGTGGAGGAGGCGGCGGTTGAACGATGTCGAGCACCGCGGAGAGTCCTGACGAGATGGCCCTGCAGTCTCACTACTCGCTCAGATGGAACAACCACCAGACGCACATACTGCAGGCCTTCGAGGCCCTACTGCATGCCGAGGTACTCGTCGACGTGACCCTCGTATGCGCCGAGACGAGCTTACGGGCCCACAAGGTCGTGCTCAGCGTCTGCAGGTAAACAAACCATTTACTATATACCCACTACTTATTTATCAACCCTTTACTCGCAGTTGCTTCTGACTCTTACTAGCGGTTTTACACCTATTTTATTATTTTTTTTTTTTTTTACTTGGAACTTAAAAACTTGGCACTTTGTCACATTTGCTTGCTAAAGTCAAACAAGATACTCCCAGGCACATAAAAAATCCCTTATTAGTGATTCGAAATTGACAGAGCTAAAATCTACAGATTTCGCAGTAAACAGCGTTATAGGAATTGAACCATTGTTTAGAGCGCAGTTATTCTCAAGTTATTCTAAATTAAATGAAATTTTATCATCTTAATGATAGAAAAGACTATATAGAAAAGATTAGTTATGACTAAGTTCGTTGAACTCTCATAAATATCATTAAAATCAATGCATCAGCATCATCACACATCCAAATAATGTAATTTCCCTCCATGAGTACAAACTGCAACATATACGGTAACAGATCGTCATTTTTGGAAACAGTTAAAGCAAACAATGCACAATGCATTGAGAAAAAAGATATAACTATCGATACACTGGGAGAATACATTTATAATTATAACATACGTAGCTATTTGGTAAGGCAATGTAGATGTTACCCTTAAATGTAAGTATATTAATAGTACTGTATACAGTTTTTTGAGAGAAATGTAGGTACGTATAAATGATGGCTTACGGCGCAACCAAACAGAGTAAACATTTCATATTAATATAGTGTGTATTCATTGTTAACGTATACTAAGAGAAAGAATTATTATAATTAAGAACTGCGTTCGTAATAACAATTATAATCCACATTTATTTTATATAGAAATTTTTTTATATAATTTCTTTAGTTATAAACTCAAAAAAATGCAAAAATACTAACTATAGGTAAGTTATTAAAGAAATTTTAATACAAATTAGGGGAGTACAGAGGAAGTTGGCGTATTTAAGAACAATTCAGTTATTTACGATAAAAACATTAATAAATATGGTTCAAAAATGTATTCTGTAAAAGCAACAATTTATTTGCCTCTTTATCGAGTAAAATATTAAATAATATAAAATAGCAATTTCCAAAAAGTTCACTTGCGTCAAGTTACCCGGCCAGTCATCCAAAGTAGCGTTATAATTATTTTTAATGTAAAAACTTTTTTTATACTTTACAGAAAGATTTTAATGAAAATAATTATTTCTACTTTCGAAATATGTAAATCGATAGCGGTTTTAAAATAAAGCTTTTACAAATTTAATCTGAATGAAGGAATTAGTAATAGAGCAATGTTTTGTGTAAAAGTTACAGGATAAGTATTATGTAAAACCCAATTATACTAATACAAATTAAAAAAGAAGTGTCAATGTAAATTTTTTTGGGGTAATTTAATGTACATAGTACTATCTATTTATAATTATTTGTGAATTTTCAGCTAACTTATATAGTTGAAATAATGGTGCATCAAGTTATCCACAGCGTCATATTTTCCCGTTCTCCCCTATTTTATATTGTTTTGCAAAAGTCATCATGATCTAATATTACACCTGTTTTGGGCTAGTTGACGCGAAAAATATTAGTAAAAAATAAAATACGTTACCAATGTAATATAATAAAAAAAAACTGTTTGCCGTAAAATATTTGTCTGCTAGTTTCCGTTTTATACACGTAAATTCAATATTTATCAATTTATTAACATTTTTAACAGTTTGAAAGAAAAAGGAGGATGCCCACGAGATTGGAATAAAAAGTATAATCTAGTAGCCACGTACGACAACTACGTCATCATTTAGAACACCAAAAGATATTTAATTTTAAAAAAAAATTTTGACCCCTTACTTGAAGGAAAAGTTGATAAAAACTAATAAAAATCAGTGTCTTTCTATACTCGTCTGTTTCTATTTCCATGTATTAATCATATATAATAATCAACTAGATCTTTTTTCATATATTCCCGTCAAGTAAAGGAGTTAATTTTTTTAAATTAAATGTCTTTTCATATTCTAAATGATAGCGTAAGTTTCGTACGTTGCCCTTACAATTTTGTTAAAGGTAAGTATGGGCATACTCCTTTGTGCATATTAAATATTCTCGGCTACTCCAAGCGATTCAGTGTGCTTCATACGACTACTATAGATAGAAACTTATTTTAATCTATATTATTTTAATTTAGTATGAAAGATTTATTCTTTTTATTATCATTTGTATTCCTTTTATATTTTTATTCTCTTCTTAGTGTTGATAGTGCTGGTGTGTTAGCAACAAAAATTCAAAGCAAACTGTTTTGAAGAAGGTGTTACTGATTAAACCCACTTTTAAATAATCCGTATGCAAATCGCTAATGTACGCTCATTTATGGAAAATACTAATACCGATGTTCGCTTTATAAATGGGAAATATATATCCACAGAACCGGAGTAATACTGGCCAATATATGGATCCGCTAGCCTGCGTTCATTTCAAAACATGTGGCCCACACGTAGCCCATATACTTAAATTATTTATAATTTCTCATGGCATTATTAATGTTATTCAAATATCAATTTTGACTGAGCAAATTATTTTCTCATTTGGCATGTCATCCATATATGGACCATGTATCTTGAAATAAGCGCAGGCTACCAGTTTCACATATTGACAATAGTTTTCTGATACCTGATGTGAGTATTCGTCCTGTCTTGTGTATATATATTCCCCACGTACGAAACATAGTGACCCATATATTGGAGATTATCTTTACAATGTATTGACCATAAAAATTATTTTCATGCCGGAAGTTTAGAGACTAAATGAAGATGATTAAGAAATATCTTGAAACAGAAAAAATTGTACTTTCTATAAGTAAATTTGTAAGGGAATGCGATATTTCTACTTTAACGACGTTACAGTATTTATATTCTAGCAAAAAAGATGAAAAACGAATACACCATTACGAGTCATAATGTACCATTTCACAAAGTTTCAGCTAGATATATAAATATTGCTGGAAACGGCATTCTCACAAAGTTTTCGGATCATTCGTTGAGACATGAAATTTTTGCGGACATGCCATTTTCAGTAGTCTTTAAATAACCGGTTGAAATTATGCGAAATTGAAAATTATGGCTCATGAAAATGCAGCGATCTTTTCATTTTGCATAAATCTAAGTAGCCATTTTGCTGGAACAAAAATATACCAAATATTCTCGTGTCGGTAAGATAGGGCTACAATATTACATTAAATCAATTATACAGTAATTGGACAAAAACATAAAAAATGTCAATTTTACATCTTACAAGGACGCATAGTCACATAGAACATTTGAAAGTATATTATTCACTTATTAGTCACAAAACATTGCCATTTGATTAGCCTGTCGACCTATCAAAATAGTAAATTTTTTACTAGGGCAATGAAGTTGTTAGTTTTATTTACCAACAAATTGTCCCTAGATTTTGGACAATGAAGTACTTGATGGAAAAATCATGTCTTATTTGTATTTCTTGTTTAAATTATCACAGTTTTGTTATTATATTCTATTGTTATATTTAAAACTGATATATTACGTTTCATTACATATTTATTTATTTACAATTTTATCTATTTATTCGAGAGAGAGAGAGAGAGAGAGAGAGAGAGAGAGAGAGAGAGAGAGAGGTAGAGAGCTGGAGAAAAGAGACGACAGAGTAACGAGCATCGATATGTTTCAGCCCCTTCTTCGAGCGCATCTTCGCTGAACACCCCTGCAAGCACCCGGTGATCGTGCTAAAGGACTACGGGGGCCGCGAGATCGCAGCCCTCATCGACTTCATGTACCGGGGCGAGGTGCGCGTCGGCCGAGAGGATCTGCCCGGCCTGATGCACGCCGCCGAGAGCCTCCAGATCCGCGGGCTGGCCTCCTCGGAGCCCCGGCCCGCCAGCCCCCCGGAGACCCCGACGACGGAGCTGCTCATGGGCGAGCCCTCGACCCCCGAGGGCGCCAGGCAGTTGCTCCTCGACGGCGCCAGCCCCGAAGAGGAGGAGGACCTGGCCTCGGAGGGAGCGACTCCCACCCTCTCGACGCTACCGCTCCTACCGCGCCACACGCTCTTCCCCAGGGACCACAGGCTCCCGCACATGGGCCACCTCAGCTTCAGCCTGCGGGAGCTGAGAGACAGCTGCGCTTCGCCCATCATGCCCAGGCGAAAGCAGGCCAGGCCCAGGAGGAGATCCGGCGAGCTCGTGCCCCAGGACCTCAGCAAGCCGCACCCACAGCCCAGCCAGAGTCCGCCCAGCACCGGCCTCAACCTCAGCAGCAGCAGCAGCAGCAGCAGTCCCAGCCAGAAGGAGACGCCGCAGACCCCGACGCAGCAGCAGCCACAGAACCACCACCAGCAGCAGCAGCAACAGCAGCAGCAGCAGTTACAGGACCAACAGGAGACGCCTCGGCAGGAGTCGCCCTCGAGTCAGCAGCAGCAGCAGCAGCAACAACAGCAACAACAACAACAGCAGCCGCCACAAGAGGACATGGCGGAGAACCTGTCGATGAAGAAGGAGCCGAAGCGGTCGGTCTCGCCGACGACCTCCGCCGAGCACCACGTCAAGTCGGAGAGCGAGGCCGCCAGCAGCCCCCGGGGCTCGCCCCTCACCAGCGGCAGCCTCCACCCCGACTCGTCGTTCGCGGAGCTGCCGGCCGCGGGCCTGACCGCCATGTCGGCCCTCTCCCTCACGCCGCCCCACCACCACAGCAGCGAGTACCTCACGAGCCTGGGCCAGTTCGCCGCCCAGTGGCTGCCCGCCAACCACCAGAACCACCACCTGGGCACGCACCCGAGGCACCCCCGCGACGACAGCCCCCACGGCCACGGCCTCGGCCACGGCAAGGCCCCCGGCTCGGGGGGCGGCGGCGGAGGAGGAGGAGGAGGAGCCGGGGCCGGCTACCCATACCAGCAGAGCGAGTCGCCCCTGGCGCCCCGCTCGGCCTTCCCCATGGACGGACTGCCGCCCCTGGGTGGCGCCGCCGGCGGCCTCTTCCCCCACGGCGGGCCCCTCGACCTGCACGACAGCTTCAAGCCCGAGACCTTCCACGGCCTGTTCGTGGGCGCGAGCCTCGGCCACCACCACCACCCGACGAAGAAGTCGAAGAAGCACCGGGGCGACGGTCTGCCGCGCCGCTGGAGCGACCACTCCCGTGGCCTGCCGGTCTGCCGGCCCAAGGGACAGCACAGCGCCCCGAGGGGAGGGCCGCCCCGCTCCTGGACCAACGCCGACCTCACCGAGGCCCTCACGATGGTCTGGAACAAGAAGATGACGACCTCACAGGCGAGCCGCGTCTACGGCATACCCTACAACAGCCTGCTCATGTACGTGCGCGGCAAGTACGGCAAGAGCTTGAAGCTCGAGCAGCTGAGGAGGGACTGCACCGCGGGCGAGGTCATGAACTCCTTGAACAACAACGTGAAGGCACTGGAGCCGCCGCGGCTGGGGGGGCTGGGAGGCCACCCGGCGGAGGCCGAGGCCAACTTCGCCCACCACCCGCTGCTGAGCGGCGGCCTGGCCCAGGGCTTCTTCCCGGACTTCGCCAACTTCCCGGTCCCGGTCAACATGGTCCACCTCCTGCCGCCGAGCGAGCAGAAGGCCTTCGAGCCCCCGACGAACCCCCAGCCGGGTAAAAACAGCGCGAGCAACGGCCACCAGGAGCTGATGATGGCCGGGTCCAAGAGCCGGAGCCCCTCGCCCCTCGGCGGCGGCGGCGGCGGCGGCGGCCTCAACATGTCCGGCTCGGCGGGATCGGCGACCCTGCACGAGGCCATGCACGAGCCCATGCACGAGGGAGTGATGCACGAGGGCGCGATGCACGAGAGCCTGATGCACGAGGGCCTGATGCCGCCGCCGCCACCGGCCCAGTCGGCCCCGGCCCTGCTGCAGCAGAACGGCTCCGACTGAGGGCCAGCTCTGGGGCCCGCGAGGCCGCCGCGGCGCAGGAGGAGGCGCAGGTGGCAGAGGCTGGAGGAGCGCTACCTCGAGACGCTGCAGGAGGCCGAGGCCGAGGCCGTCGCCGTCGCCACCGCCGCCGCCGCCGCCGCCGCCGCGGCCGCCGGGGCTCCTCCTCACACAAGACTGAAATCGCACCGCCAGGGTAACAAGCGCGACGAGCTCCTTTCACCCGAGACCCTGCTTTACTACTGCTACTGATCATCTTACTATTCTTCCCCTCGCGATCCTTGCTAAG
The DNA here is from genome assembly GCA_900490015.1 of Megastigmus stigmatizans. Taxonomy (NCBI): domain Eukaryota; kingdom Metazoa; phylum Arthropoda; class Insecta; order Hymenoptera; family Megastigmidae; genus Megastigmus; species Megastigmus stigmatizans. Next base: position 10,570 of record UELV01093499.1, read on the forward strand.
CGCTGGAACGACGGATCGCGGATCCGCGTCGCACTACTGCTCTTATCGATTATCAACTATCATAATTTAGTATTATTATTATTAATATTATTATTATGATTCCGTCAAGCGTCGCGCTCTTGCATGTGTATTTCGATTCTCGACTCGGCGCGCGCGCGCTGCTATTTATACCCATATATCGAGCGGAAGCGGGGAACATCCGAGCTGCGCCGCGTTTTTGCCATGACGATCGTCTCGCACCGCCCGCGACACACGGCAATTTTAGTCCTCGAAACCAGTCGAAGCAATCCCATCTTATATACACGCGATACATGAGGTTTTTTAAATTTTATACAGTTTTCCTACTTCCGAGCGCGCGGCGCTGTAGGTGATCGTTGACGCACGGCTATATCGGCCCTCGGCGAAAGGCACGACGCAGCTTTGGATCTACACAATATAGTTTAATTTAATTGACACTAGCGATTATTTTCTAGGACGCAACGTTCTAGCGCAGGACTTTTTGGTTGGGCTTATTCCCCCAACTCCCCCCTCGTCACTTTGTTTGTATTCCCTTGTTTTTTGTTCTTTTTGTTCGCGAGGCTCGTTTTAGTCGTACGAAGCTCACGCCGACTCGCCCCGTTTCTTCTCCGCCGATCGCATAATAACAAGCAGCGTAATCAACGATCGAGGGCGCGAGGCACGACTCCCGGACGCTGTCCTTTCGTACCCATCGTTTTCTACATCGAGGTCATCCTTGACTGACGCGGTCTTTTTACTGATTTACACGGTGACACACACGTAATTTGTTTTAAACTATAATACTATATGCATTCGGAGGCGCTCGTCTCGCCGACGGACTGCACGCGTTTTACTTTTTTACGACTGTTTACTGGGGCGAAAGTTCAGCGCGCGAGGAGTTTTGCTCGCTACTATGAGACGACAAAACCACCCACGTATTATATAAAAGAAAACGATAAAAAAAAACGAGAAATACTCAAGCATTACATACGCAAGCAGCTTTACACTATGTAAAACCGAAAACAGTTCCTGCTAAGTTGAAGGATCATATATACCAAATAGTGCGCCCGTTAAACTATCGAATCGACGAGGATGTGATATGAGAGAGAACGATATAGGATAAATCGAGAAAGAGGGAAAGAGAGAGAGAGAGAGAGAGAGAGAGAGAGAGAGGGAGAAAAGGAGCGAGAAAAATGTGCGCCGCGCAAGTCCAGCCGCTTTCTATACAAGTATAACAAACTCGCGAGTGGGTCCCGATGAAGTTTCGTTTGTTTTTGCGCTCGACCATGAATTGTAAAATTTTGCGTTGTTATATTCTCTTACTTTGCATGCCTCTCCTTCTAGGGGCATGCGCGAAAGTCAATTTTCACCGCCCAAGCAATATTACGCGATCGATTAATTTCTTTTTCCTACTCTCACAAGCTGATGTTACGCAAGCCTATGGACTACTCATTTCTTAATTTATTCTCGGGCAGATTCGTATAAGACTGTCAGCGATGCAGAAATTTTAAGTCACTTTAACTATACACGAAAAAGACATGTCTTTTTCGGTTGCTTTTTTTACATTGAAAAACGACGATATGAAAAGTTTCAATAGCGTAGTAGTGCCTGTGCGAGTAGGGAAAAAAGTGTCAACCGTTTAATAGCTTGGTCGATAGATTTGAAATTGTATAGTGATTTGATTAATCGACTAAATTTATTAAGTTTATTATCGTTAATAAAAAGAAAACGCGTTCTCTAACAGTAATTATAGGGAACATTATAAAATTAATTGGGCTTTACTATTGACTTGATTTCGCGTTGACGTGCAATATACAGAGCAAGAGATCGACGACTGAGAGAAAAAAAAGAGAACTTTGATCGGTCAATTTGGAGGTTTTCAAAAAAAGAAATATAACGCAAACAAACTGCCGATTGTTTTTCTTCTTCGGTTGACTGAGGGACTGGTGCAATAAAGCCGCGGGCCTAAGTTGCAAGTACGCTGTAAATAAGTATAGTAACGTCAAAAAGAATTATTAGTTTTTTTTTTCTCCATGGACAAATCACACGCATAATATATATACATATAAAACTTTTGTTCTCTCGCTTATGGAACGTTTATGCAAGTGCGCGAGCCGGTCGAATACGCAGGGGTTATACACGAGTAAACAGAGGCTAATGAATTTTTAAATAAAAAAATAAATAAAACGTAACGGAGCTACAGATGCGATAAATAATAAAAAATTAAAAAAAAAACACACAAACGTTTCACTCGTTCGTGAAAGAGGCGGAGTCACGATATTTTCGCAAACTCTACAGCCACAAGCTCATCTAATTTCTTTTTTTCTATTGCCGAGAATACAATGAAATTGAGAGTTCGGCCAAAAGAGACTTTGTAAATCGCATTATAGGCCAGAATTTTCGACAACAATATTTCGACAACCAGACGGAAGCGCAGGGTAACTAACACATCAGGGATAGCCACTGACAAATCTACGATAGATAAAAAAAAAAGAAAAAAAGCTACATATTAAACTATAAAGGTAAAAGAATAATTCATTAAACGAGAAGAGAGGAAGAGAGAGAGAGAGAGCGAGAGAAAGAGAGAGAGAGAGAGAGAGAGAATAAGCGCATGCGGTTTTGTTTCGTTCTTAAAATTAAAGGAGATACAAAGGGATGGGATCCAGAGTGCGGGACGATATGGGAAGGCAGTCAGGGAGTTAATAATCTTGTCGCAAAGCCCAAAGGAGGCCTGGGAAAAAAAGTAAGACGTATTCCATTTTTTATACCGTGTTTTTGTTTTAACGAGAGGAGGAATGAGATAAAAAAGTAAGATAAAATGTTTAGTGGAGGGAAGGGGGTGAGAAACCGAAACGTCGTATCGTAACCGTCGACCTAAATATATTTAATGAAGAATAAAGAAAAAAAAAAGAAATAAGAGACAATTAGAAAACGCGTGATTGTGCATAAATATATATGTGAGTTTCGAGCAATTTTAAATAAAACGCGTAAAGTCGTTAGCGATAAAGAAGACGAGAAAAGGGTGCAAAAAAAAAGAGAATATCAGTACAATACAAGAGATTAAGTAAATTTTTAGTGACCACAGGCTTTCAGCCCCCCAAAAAAAAAATTACAGTCTGTACAATACAAACTGATATTATTATTGATTATTAATACGGATATATATATATACATATATATATATATATATGAAAATATAAATAAATATTATTCTATATACAGGGTGTATCAAAAGAGTTTATAAACTAACTTGTCAACGACAGCGCGTAATCGCACGCCTCCGCTTCGAATTCGCTTTTTTTAATTAAACGTTTCCATC
>UELV01093506.1:0-12946 GCA_900490015.1 Megastigmus stigmatizans
CTCTCTCTCTCTCTCTCTCTCGCTCTGTGTCTACACTCGACTTGATGGTAAGGCAGAGAAGGAGAAAGAAAGTTAAAATGCTGGCAGCAAGCGTGTTTTCATGCTTGGATGCAAACAAAGAGTCTCGATGACAAAACGCGTACTGTCTCAATGCTCTTGGCTCTCCCTTCTCCCCCTCGGTGGGAGGGAAGGGGGGCGCAGCAGAGACACAAGGAGTAATCGCGCGCTCTATAGGCTAAGCCCTGAGGGTCCTATCCGAGGACTCTTGTAATTTGGCCTCTCGCCCGAACGCGAAAGAGCTCGCAGCTGGGGCCAAACGCAATCTCCGTCTCCTGCTCTCGCGATCTCATGTTTGCAGTTGGGTTGTCGGGTGCCCAGCGGAGCCCAAGTCCCTTTTTTAAATGCGCCCGTATGGTCCCGACTGAGTCACGTCCCGACCTCGACAGCGAGACCCCTCAATTTAATTGGCTTCGAGTGCCTCCCCCAGCGATCCCGAAGAATCCTATAAGGCAGCTGCCCGACTCGAGCCTCTTCTCGCCTCGCGACATTACACGGACACGTCCATCGCCGAGTATACAAGTCGAGCTGCGCCGGGGGAGGACAGGGCTTGGTTCAACTCTTTCTCGCTCCACCCCATGCCACCTCTTCCAGCCGCGATTCCCTTACTCGGCTCGACTGTCTACCGCTATCTTCTCGCTCATAGCTTATATTTCACGGTATCGCAGCCTTTCGCTCGCGCTCCGACGATCGATCTCGCAGTGTGTGAGCGCCAATCCCACGCGTCGCTTCTATCTCTCTCTCTCTCTCTTTCTGCACCTCTTCTGCCTCTATCTATGCTTACCCCCCCCCCCTCAAGCCCATTCTTTTTACCTCCTCCTCACTCTTTCGCACTCTTGATCTTCACCGTAATCTCTCGATACGCCCGGATATTCAGGCCCGCTAATACATACCGACGCAGCCCTCAAAGCAGTTCATCGGAAAATCCCAGATATACGCGCAGCTCACTCTGTATATGTGTAACGGAGGGAGGGAGACAGGCGGGGAGGGGGGGGAGAAAGAGAGAACAAAGTGGGGGAAGGCCAACGCCGACTATACATCGACTCTCAATGGTCCTAGCTTGAATTTCGGGATCGATAATGTGTTCTTCTTTCGTCCTTTTTTCACGTCGAACGCAGGGAGACAGAGTTGAGAGAAAGCTGGAGAGGACAAGGGCCTATATTTACTTATCGAGTTTCAGCACTCGTTAAGCTCATGGAATTTATTACTCTTACAAGATCAAGTTTCGACTTCATTCAATTACAATTTCGTACAATTCCCAACGAAAAGCTGCAGGAATTGCAGCAAAAAGTCGGGCTGCAACTGCTGCGCACCTCTTTAATAAGCAAACATTGACTGGTTGGATTGCTCGTTTGGCGCGAAAGCCAAGCCACCTGATTTATATATAGGCTGCAGACTAATGGAAACAGAGGGAGAGAGAAAGAGAGAGTGATGGCGACAAGAACGCGCACGCTCATAGCTGAAAGATGAAAGGAAACCAGAGCTGCCTATGATATTCGCATATAACAGTGGTATTTTGCCGCTCCAGAGCTTTTCATGCTTATCATCACTAGCATCCTATCAAGAACAGACAAATTCGCCAACAGCTACTACTGCATCTTTAGCGAAGACTTGCTAATTTCCTGGAATGACAGAGTTGAGAAAGTTCTCCCCCTGAGATTGGCACATCAATAATTGTCATTCCTATTCTCTTTAGTTGCAGTAGTTTACACGGACTGCAGCAGCAGATATACCTAAGTAGGCAGCTTAAACCGATACTATTTTGCGTAAGAAATCGATGTCTTTTCCATAACGTATTAATTAATGCGAGCATCCGCACAGTAATTAGTTGGACGTGCAGCTTTAATATGAAAAGGTACGATTAATACGCGTGGCATAGAGGAGACCATATTATAATTTATTACTCTGCACATCATCTGCGCGCATCCAGCCGAGTTTCTATATATTAGTATTCAATGCATTATGATTTATTTAACTTTTAATTTGCCCTGTGACTACGTGCAGGTGTAGCTAATTTTGCATCTAGAGCAGGAATAAGAAAACTGCAGAGCGTTGCGAGTATTCTTGAATCAGCAAAGAGAGCATATCTTGATTAATTTATTGCCAGTCTCGCATGCATATATACACAGCAATATTTCGCGTTAAAGATTTGAAGTGAAAAGAAAACAGATCTTGCTGCAGATTAGACTCTCAGGAGTGTAGACTTAATTAGAAAAAAATGCAGTCAAAGTCAAAGTAAGTTTAAAGCCACTTATGCAGTTTCTGTTCAAAAAGTCCACGTGCTAAGAATTACTGCGTCGACAAAGCAAATACGAGTAGGTAAGGCCAAGGCAAAGTGATCCTCGGGCTAAATTAAACTTTTTTTTTGCAAAATTGCTTATAAGCAGATTTAGGTAATTAAATGATAGTAATTGTGTAATTTGTACGTATAATATTTAAAAAAAAACGCAGTTTCATATACCGTCGGTACTGTATAAAAGATGACATCTCTAAATCTCGCTCAAGAAAAGTGATATCTCGCCAATGCCCATACTATTTTTCTCTCGACTATAAAGCATTATTTTTTAACTTTATTTACATAGAAATTCTTTGAAAATGTTACAAACCAATCATATTTCTTGAACACGATTCTGAGATTTAGCTATACGGAACCAACGATATCTAAAAGTTGAATAAAAATTCATATTTTGTCTCAGTTCAATTTACCCTGAGTATGGAATACATTGATCATTTTGTTGTGCATTACATTCCAAGTTAAATTTTAATGTATGTTATTAATTTATCAAATGCTGATACTTCTGAACTCTAAATTTATTTACACTTATTTTGACTCATACAAAATCATATTTTTATTTAAACATTCTTAGGGTCACTTTAACCCAGTCTTTTTTACATAAGCTATTAATTTGTAAGCTTATAAATTATGCTATATATTGATGTTGACCTCATTTTATCCTTAAAAGTAGAAATAATTTTTACCTCAGCAAATTCTTTTTTCCTTTTATAGCATTCATTAATAGTTGGTACTATGTAAAAAGCAGTGCACTTAGAAAACTTAAAAAACTTCTTATATAAAAGAAAAATTTATATCCATTTGAAATTTTGAACCTTTAGTAAAGCTTAGACGGCTATATGCACTGTATTTTCTTTAGACAATCATTAATGTTTCTACCATATAACATCTGATTATTAATATCGATTGATTATACTTTTTGAAAATTAGTGAATCTGCGCAATATATGTACTGTTTTTCAGTAAATCTTACAACTGCTATTTGTATTTCTCTGAAAAATTATTATTAGAATAGTTATTAAATGAATTGGGCTCAATGCATCGAAGAATAATATATAATAACAACTAAAGTATCAAATAAGAAGTATACATATTGTAATATTTAATTATATAGGCTGAAATACGCGAAATAGAACTGGATCCAACAAGGAATAAAAGAGTTCTTTGTAGTGGTCGTCTAGCGTTTTGAGAACTCAGTGTTTTAAGGGAATCGAAATTGAAGCGAGCTTCCACTATCATTCGCTTACTTTATCTCGAAATACATAGGAGCTCGCAGGGATGAGTGTGATGGGGGTAAGAATATGGGGTGGGGGAGGAGGAGGGGGGTTACGTAAAGGCAAATACGAGAGAGAGAGAGAGAGAGAAAGTTTTGAGAAAGGCGAGAGCGGGCAAAAGGTAGAGTCGCATCGTCGAAAAGCTCGGCCTGGAATATAACGCGGAATATATTGGTTTCCGCGGTTAGCAGCAGCTGCTGCCATGGTAACATTTGCGACTAACACCGAGAGGAGCTGGTAGGCCGCGCTGTTGTGTGCGGTAGAGATTCGCCAGCCGAGGAAAGGAAGGACAGCTTGCTACAGCAGCACCAGCAGCAGGGAGGGGGCAGGGGAGGCCCTGCAGAATGATGGCTAAGCGGCCGCAGTCGTAACAGCGCGAGACGAGCTCGTTGATAAGGAGCCACTAAACGTGTACAAAGCGGTCCAGCAGCTCGGAAAGATGATTGCAATTTAGCTCGGCAAGGGAGCCTACGCGTCCGAGACAATGCCCAAGATAATCGGAATGGCCGGCCGCCGCCGTCCCTCCTCTCGCTCTGTCTTTACGTTCCTCCGCGACCACCGACGGCTGGTCTTTCTATATATGCACACGCACCTATACGAGTAATGCAGTTGTATGAATTCAGTCAGGCCAACTTATTCTATCGTCCACTGCACATTTCAATCAAAATAGATCAGACATTAATTATTGACAAATTTGTAATATTGCACTTTACGTAAAATCCTACTTGTTTCATAACACATAATAATGGTATATATTTATTATTTACTCAGAAGGTTTGTCTTCTTCGTGAATAAATAACATGTGTCATTGAACAGTGCGTACATTGCTCGAGGACTTGAAACTAAAAGCATTTAAAAGGCCTTTTTGTGCTTTTACTTAACAGGAGAACAGGTCATTCTTTCCTGGGATGCGAGGAAATAAAACGCTCTCGGCACGGATCGAACCAGACGTTAGTTTTAATGAAAAAGAGACAAACATCTACTCTATAACGTTTTTCAATTGGCCGCCTCTTTTCAACGGCGTTTCATCTGTGAGCGCTCATGGTTCCCGATGCGTAAATACGATATACTTGAAATTTTCTCGAATCCTGCAAGTACTATTGTGTTTCATTTGTACGCGAATGCTCTATATAAATGAAACGAGGATAATTATACCAATCCTTTGATCGACAAAATTAAAACCTTATGCTAATTTAAAGAGAAATATTTGAAAAAAAAAAGAAAAAGAAAAGATATTTGTTCGCTTAAACTAAAAAGCGAAGTAAAATCATATAAAGTAAGCCGAGGTGACGTTATACTTGAGTAAACCACATCCACAAGCATTTTACATGACTGTATACTCTTCAAACACAAATATAATAAAAGTGCTTTTCTGTCGTACAAACGTAGCAAACAGGAAAAAGTAACACCCGCCATTTTAAAGTACATAAAAGGACAAAAAACGTTAAAAGCGCGATCTCCACGTAATTGGCTGTTTTATTTTAAAAGAATATTTTCATAACTGGAATATTCTCAAAAAGCGTGAAGTAAAATGTAATTAAAAAAATATTGACTCATTTATCTAGATACAACGTGTCGAACACATCTACTAAACATACTTTCTAACTATTAAAGAATAGAATTAAAGTTACTTTTTCGTGAAGGATTAAATTGAAACTTCTTGTAATTAATGATCCTGTGTTTAATTCGTTTAAATTTTTTTTTACCAAAATGTGAACATTTAAAAGAAAAACCAGCATGTGAAAATATTGTGTGTTACAAAAATAAAGATAAAAATGTGCTTGAGACTATTGAAAAAATTAGATGTCGTAAAAATAAAATGCATGATTATGGTGTACAGAATACTCGACAGAACACCCATTGCTAGGCGTGTGTTAGAAATAGCGCGAGACTCGATCGCATATTTGTTTTAACTGTCCTAAGTAGATGCTGTAAGAGTTGATTATTTTGGTTGCGCGCAAGATATGTTTTGCACTTTAAGCCATATAAAAAGTTTCACATGTTCCAGCGAACGGCTGCTGGAGCTGTTGGAGCTTTCCTTTGTATCTCCCAACCACCAGAAGCATACAAGCCAACAGAACTAGGCAAAATTATCATACTGTTTGCGTAGTTGGCGCATTCATTTAAATTGCATTATCTAGACAATAGATATTTGCGTAATTACGATGTTAATTAGCGAGCGCTATTTTTCATGTAAAAAAAAAACTCCGCATCAGGTGCATTGTAACTACAGGCCTGCAGAGCAAACAAGAAATTCCTCCACGACGTGTCAAGAAATATAACGATTTCTGATAAACGCGTTTTCCGTGGGAAATGCAGACAAGGTAGAAGATGACTGCGCAGACCTGTAGCCAGTGTCATTCTGTATTTCAGAAAAGACACTGCAGCCGAGACGCCGAGGCAAGCCAAGGTCGTCGGGCCTTGCAGACTGCAGTTGAGTGCAGCTATGCGCACTGGTATACCCGTATTCCCGAGCAAGTACTTAATTCGACCCGCAGCCCTTGTTTCATAAAAGTTCGCTCAAGGTATTATCGCAGTGGGACTGATTTCTAATTGGAATCTACTCACTATCCCCGCATTCGGTTGCGACAGACGAAAAGGTACATAATACTGTGGGTCCACCCGCGCGTAAAGCATAAAGCATCGCGAATAATGCAATTTTAGCGCGGCGGGGTCGCAAAATTTTGACAGTTGAGTACCTAAGCGGCGAAAAGGCGAATCCGTCATTGTTAAGGAACAACAATGAGCTGCACCGGGGCTGTTGCTGCCGTCGTTCTACGACCGCTGAATAATAGAGCCCCGGCTAAAATATATGAACGTGCAGTTCCGCATATTACGTGCAAAGGGGGTCGCCCGTGCCGCTATACCTATACATCCGCACACACCCACACCCACACAAACACACACACACACACACACACAAACGCAAACAGGACCGAGTCTCGGGCGTATATTTATCAAAGTCAGGAGCGATGACGCAGCTGGCACATATCTTTCCGGCTGTGTTTTACATCCACTTCATCGTGTTTCCGCGAGCGGCCGAGCGAGCTTTTACCGGGCGCGTCGAGGCCCCCAGCACCGCCTCAACCTGTCTGTATAGCTGTCGGGAGCGGAGCGCCGGACGCGCCTACAATGGGTGGCTGCCGAACGCGGGAAATGGAGAATCCGCCGCGCCGCGAGGAAGAAGAGCTAGTAGCTGCAGGATGAAGAGGAGGAGGTGGAGGAGGAGGAGGTGAGGAGTCCGCGTCGACGCATGGCAAAAGCTCGCCAATATTATATAGGCAATCTCGTCGCTCTGTGTTTCGGTGGAAGGTATAACAGGCGCGAGCGATCCAGACTCGCGCACCACTCAGGCAGCCGGAATGAGGAGCAGTGGGCGCTCGAGCAGTGAGCTGCAGTCGGCAGCCGCGGGGCTTTTTAAGGCTCTTGGCCGTCTAACGGTTATCGCGGCAATTACTACTTCTGGACGCATCTGGAGGCAGGAGAAAAAAAAAACGGAGCTGCCGAGGTTGGCAAGGATGTTCTAGGAGTCTCGAGTGGCCTGGCGCCGCCCAGGTGCGCCGCGACTCGGCCTTTAAAGCGCAGCTATACTGCACCGGAATAGCCTGGCTGCTGCTGCAGGATCCTTTATCCCGTGGGGGAGTTTAAGAAAATACAGTTAGAGTCCATAAAATGCAATGGGAACCGAGTCTGTCTATGCTCTTCGAAAGTAGTTACAGGCTAAATAGCTGGATCCTCGAGTATTGTAAATAAACACTTTTCATCTATATTTTCCGAAGCTTAACTGTCTTCTTTTTATTTCGCCCTCGGGATAAAGAAGGTCAAGTTTTTTTCTTCCAATTTATGCTCTCGCCAGCTCCTAAAAAAATATACTCACATCTACGACTTTCGATAAATCATGCCTGCAGCAGCTCTGTCGCGTATTCAATTAGACTCTAACAAATATACTTGAATTTTAAAAAATGCTGCATTAAATGTAGCTATTTAATTCTTTATTACTTAATATAATCTTTCTTACAAAATATTAGTGTTATACAAAACAATAGATTAAGTTAACAATAGATTAGATTAACAACCCTTTTGCGTATAAACTCCAAAAGAATTATGCAACAAATGATTTGCTTAAGAATCTAATCAAACGATCGAACATAAGTACACAATTCTTTCATAAATATGAATTAAAATATTAATTTTTAAAACAGTATTTGAAACTTTGGCGCCATTCAAAATGGATATCCACCCGTAATCTACAGTTAAACTGTATCTTTAAATGTTTCGCAACATCCGGGCATCACTTTTTTAAGAGTTGATTGGACTTTTTATTCGGCATTACAGTATCGCATTTTTGGACAAACCCACGAACATGTTCTGATATTGAAATTATTATGGCTTTAATCAAAATCAGTAACCTATTTGTTTCTCGTTTATTCATGAAACGTACTTTGTTAAGGAAGCTGCACAAATAAAGTTGCACCAAATAACGATTAAATATGGTATTAATCCATTTATAAAAAATAGGTAGTAAAATTTTATATGAAATTAGAGAGCTTGAAAAACGAGTTTTCACATGAAACTACACTAAGATGAATAGCAAAAAATTTCGTATATTGCATAGTTTGATAGATTTCCAACATGTAAAGTGCAATCTCACGTCTTCTAATGAATGAAATGTAAATCTTCTAATGAATTAAATCTAAAAGAACGCAGTCTCTGAAAATAATCTCAAAATATCATTTATTATTTTCGAAAAATAATCTACAGCTTTATTGAATCAAAATCTAAAGACTAATTTTCTGATGACGGTACCAATTTCAAAATGATGTTCAAATGCGCGTTACTGTGTTAAACAATAGTATTTGTCCTAATTATCCATAAGCTCAACACAGAAGCTGATTTCACTTATTTTTTTAGGTTAAATGTACCATATTAGTTATCAATTAATTCTTTTTACACTTATATAGATACGGTCACCCGTAATGATACTTGTTTAAAACGTAATAATTGTTCATTAAATATTAGTTTATTTCTATAAGAATTTAGATCAAAGTCTAAATGTTCAGTGCTTTGTAATGAGTAAAGGAGTACGGATAATTCTGGTTGAGCAACTCTACAAATAAACACATCAATATTTGCCTTTTTATATGGGTATCCTAAGTTTCTAAAAATGTAAGTACGAGCCATTTTTGCAAGTACATTATATGTAATAGTATAGAAAATGTTCTAATTATCTGAATGTGAATTGCTTGACCAATGGGTCAATTGCCTTAGATTATAAATTTTGTTGAGGCGTGGAAAATCAATAATTATCCATTTATTTTTCATGTAAAGCAGAATGCGCAGAAAAGGGGATTGAAAAAAAATAACAATCTATAAAACAGCTGGAACGTACACTAGAAGTAGAAACAAAAGGTGCGGCGATTGTGAGCATCCTAAACCATTTCTCATCTATACTTGAAAATTATTGGATTTCTTCTAACTATATTATCTTGGGAGAGAAAGGATACAATTTCTTTGTTCGCAAAGCTACACGCGGAGATGAAAGGTGTGAGCGACGTGGTTCCAGTGTAAAAAAGAAAAAGAAAGAAAAAAGCAAGCTGAGAAAAAGGAGAGAGAGAGAGAGAGAAAGGATATAAAAAGAAAGAAAGAAATAAAGCATCTCGTTCGAAATGATATACCTCGAGAGAAATTAAATGGCGAAATGAGCTCAAGGCTGGGAGTCTCGCGCGAAGCCCGTTGCTGAACGCGTTAACTATAAAATACAGAATCGCCGTGCCCCCTTCCACACGTGTGCGCAAATTAATGCGTTCATTAAATAAGCCAATCTATATATATATATATATATTATAATAGCGGCGGTTTAAAGTCGAAAGTAGGACAAAGCGCTGGAAAGGGTAGGGAAACGGGGGTTTTTAGAGGAAGGGCAGTGCTTATAGACTTTTCGAATGCTCCAGAGGGAGGAAAGTTTAGGCCTAAACTGCAGTATTATCAGGGAATCTGTGGCGCGGTGGTGGCGACGTCGCACGCGAAAACGCGTCCCATAACCTCTCGAATGGCAGGCGAGGCGAGTTTTAATGGTGCTTTATACGAGCGGCCCTGCATCGAGCGTTTAATTCCATAAATACGCGGGAACGGTTAACTCGAAATAAGCGAAATTAGTGGTTCGCGTTGGGGGAAGGGAGGAGCAGGAGGAGCCACGGCCGCAGCTCGACGGCATCGTAAAAGAGGACTCGAGAGCGGGCGCAGTCCAGCCGGAATCCGCGGGAGACGCCGAGCGACTCCGGCGCTGGCTCTGCGCTACCGCACATGCAGTGGTGGTCGCGGCGGCAGTGGCGTCGGCGGCACCAGTCCCACTCGATCGCGCGCCTCCATGCCTCGTTCGTGCAGACTGTGCGCGCACTCACCATCGGGACAGTCCTATATATGCACGCCGGAGCTCGAGTCTGCGTGTAACGTTGGGGTGGCGTGGCGCCCGGGGGAAGGAGAGCCCGAGGGGCGGTCGGTGCAGTAGCGGCATGAGCTCCACTGTTTACAAGCTGGAACATGCTGGCGCCGAGGATTTGGCGCGGCTGGTCGTGCGAGAGGGAGACGGGGAGGTGAAAGTCAGTACAGAAAGGGAGAGAGAGAGAGAGAGAGAGGGTCCAGCTAGCAGCTCCCACACGAAGGGACCTGCACGCAGCGACGCGGCCGTCTGACACTCGGCACTCTCCGCATTCTGATTAAGCGCTGCCAATCGATTAGTGCCTCTCCCTCGTGTACCGAGCATCCGCAAACTGCATCATTTCCTCGTACACCGTCAGCCCTTGCGAGCACTGCACGCGTCGCGACCGCAAGACGTCGGGCCTCCTCGGCTGGGACCAGCTCCGCTATATTACGGAAGTCGCCGGTTGCCGGAGTATCGCACGAGGGAATCGAGTCGGCCAGGTGCAGCTGCCCAGACGAAGCTACCGAACGGGGAAGTCGAGGACTGTATAGTAAGGGCGTCTCCGTCGACGGCGTCGCCTCACACCCCGCCAGAGGCTCGCGGCGGTGCAGCCACGGACTGGGAGTCACTGGCCCTGCTACTGCTGCTACTATACTACTGGTGCTGCTCCTGCCGACGCTGGGAGTCGTCGGCTCTTGGTCCTCGGGCCTGTTTATACCAAGCGGAGCAGGTCCACCGAAGACACCGGCGCACAACAAGCTGCCGCGGCCGCGAGTTGGCGCGAGCGGCGCCGACAAGGATGCACACCGCGACGCACGCAGAGAGAGAGAAATAGAGACATAGACAGGGGGCGTGCAGGGGAAAGAGATAGAGAGAGAGAGAGAGAGAGAGAGAGAGAGAGGAGAAGGATCTGTCGACTCACACGTGAGAGCGCGACCGCTGCTCGAAGGTCCGAGAGGTCCGACGGCGACGACGTCCCCGAAGACGTCGTTTTCGAGCTGCGTTCAGCGGCGTACTAGCTCGGCGGCGCCCTGGCCGTCCCCCCGGCGCGTTGGCGGCCCCGGCTCTCTCTCTCTCTCTCTCTCTCTCTGCCCTTCCCCGCCTCCGCCTCCGCCGCTACACCCGCCAAAGCGCTCGACGGAGAGAGAGAGAGAGAGAGAGAGCGTCGAGGCCGCGCCACCGTCGTCGGCTCTCGCGCGCCAGCCGCCACTTCTTCTATTCCGCTTGGTGCCGCTGCCGCTGCTGCTGTTAGTGCCGCGTTTGCCGAGAGCTCCACTCGGTACTATGACGCTGTCTGCGACAAGGACGGAGCCAGTGGCGCTGAGAGAGAGAGAGAGTGAGAGAGAGAGAGAGAGAGAGCCGGCTTTTGCAGAGCACAGCCATTGCGAAAGCTGCGGGGGACGAAATCGCTGCAGCGGAAGAGGCTCGACGAGCGGAGCGTGCTGAAAAAAGCTCGAGCTGCCTCGGGGGAGCGGCTCCGTTTTCAAAAAGGGAAAAAATAATAAGCGCCCGAAAGCCGGTGGCAAACAGAGAGACTACGGGAGAGAGAGAGAGTGAGAGACGCGACCTCTGACCCGACGCAGATATTTGCTGCTGCTGCGGCTGCTACTGCAATTCAGACGGATGCATTTTCGTTGCAGGCAGAGTGAAATTTTATACGTGGTTCATCGCGTGATTTAGGAGAATGTAGGAATGCTATTGAAAAGACTCGGTCTAAGAAAGTCCGGAAGAAGCTTTCTCCCAAAATCCTGAAAAATCGTTGGAATTGAAGCGCAAGCGTTGATCAGAGCCGGGAGCATCCGCACGCGACGACGAGATAGCCAATGTAGAGATTAGGACTTTGAGTGGAAAATCGTCTCTGCCCCGAGGAGATTAGGAATCTGTCGAGGAGTTTTGATGCTTGGCCTTGTTCCGCTGCTGCTGCTGCTGCTGCTGCGCACTGGCATTTTTCCCTCGTTACTTGGGATTTTGATAAAGCGCCAGAAAGAGGCTAAGCTATATATAGACAGTTTCCAAAGCTTTTGCTGCAGTGAGAACGAAAAAAAAATAAAAGATGGAAGGAATTTATAATTAATGGGGCTGTGTAGCTCGCGGCCTACACCAAATTGCGGAGAAAACTACTAATGTACTCATTAATCAAATGCTTATCCAGCCAAGGGATATAATCCTTTACTTACATGCAGTGAGCTCGTGAAAAATGATGGCTCGCGGCTTGCGGCTCGCCTTCACTGCTGCAGGCGAAATCGCGAGGCGAATCTCATTCCTCTGTCTAAGCGCCTTTTATTGCGCGGATTTCGGATCTTTTTTTCTCCCCCTCCACCCGCGCCTCGGCTAAAGCCACGATAGGGTAAATAGCTGCAGCTCTTTGGGCGGCCGTGTCACCATGTCTTCGATTTTAAAGGGACCCGGGCGATATTATTAGTAGTAGTTGTATGGGCTGAAGGCTTGGCGTGATAAAGGCGATGAATTGGGGCGGGCATGATAAATTAATGTCCACTAGCTAAATGTCCGCAGACGCTCGCGTCGTTAGCTATTCTGGAACTCCGCGGGCTTTGCCGAAGTCTCCGTGGAGATTTTACCCGACGGAGCTGCGCCGAAGGAGCTCGAGCCTCGAAGCCAGAGGCTGTGCGAGAGCGGGACGCAAGATGAAAAGCGGGTGAGAAAGTCGGGGAGCGGGGAACTGGGAGAGAGAGAGAGAGAGAGAGAGAAAGGAGACGTACAAGATGCGAGAGCTAGGGGAAGGGAGCGCAGAGGATCAGACTGCACAATCATCAAGTGGATGCAAATAAAGAGATGCTCGGGGACAATGGGCCGAGTAGATAACTACATGAGGGCAGGCTCGGCAACAAATTAATAAGTGACTCGTTGGTGTGGGATAGAGTCGTTGCAGCTATAGCATCTC
>UELV01093508.1:0-17377 GCA_900490015.1 Megastigmus stigmatizans
CTCTCTCTCTCTCTCTCTCTCTTTCTCCGCGAAACTATCCCTAAAACTATACCAGGAGCCATCATTGCATCGGGTGCTTTAGAAGAACGATATTTCCAGGCCCCCGAGATGTTCTCAAATGCTTCTTTTCATTGCAAAATGCCTATTTATTTTATAAGTTTGTATTTATCGCGAGTGCTGCCTCTCTCTCTCTCTCAGTCTTTCTCTCTTGAGCCGCTCCTTCTCTTCTGCTCTTTTACTGGCCATAAACGCCTTTTTATTGTGATTTTTATGGTAGTTATGATTTGCCTCGTCGAAAATGCAAAATCACCGTGATTTCTGGGCTTTTAGATAACGCTTTGCTATAGTTTCTCGCGCCAACGACTCAATCGAGATCAATAAACTTATATTTATGCATTATGCCGCTTTATTATTTTAGGGCTGTGAATTTATATTGTGCCATCGATTATTTTTTTTTATTACGTCAAGATTTTAAAAAGCATTGTTAAATTTTAATTTTTCAATTTTACATAAAATTTATGTAATTTACGTATTCTTTGAAAGTATAAAAAAAATTTTTTTTTGAAAATTAATATTTAAATATAAAAATTTTATGTTTCATATTGGCTGGGCTTCCATAACCTTTCATAAAGGCGTTTAATAGAAAATTAATATTAGCGTCAATGAATAATTAATTATTAAAGATTGGTCGTTGCATTCGTTGTTGTTTATGAAAAAAATACAATTTATTTACAATACTAAATCGTGTTAAGCCTCGACGTGGGTATCAACAACAAATCTTTCAATTTAATCATCAGTCAATATCCTTTTTTACGTCTTTAATACTTTCGAACGGTAGCGCATAATTTTTATCAATAATTCTAAAAAAATATCCCATTTAATCAATTGACGACCAGACACTCCTACTAAAATCAGTATCTGAAAGACCATAATGTTTAACCCAAAAACTCGATACAGGATTGATGCATAAAAAGCAAATCGATACGGGTCGGGTGAATCGTGGAGAGGATAGGGGAGCGCATATAAGCTAATTAGAATACGGCCGATTGGAAGTACGTGCTAAAAACATAAACATGCTCGTTTAGTGCGTATATAATGTATGTAATTTGATCGAAGCCCACGGCATTGCTAATTTCTCACGGATATCTGATTAATTAACCAAGCGAGCGCTCGCCAGCGATATGTTGGCCTGCGGCGACACAGACTCACGCGCGCGCGCCACCGACCATTGGCCGTATACTCCTCCCATCCCGCAGTCATTAATCATTTGTGTCGGTATGTAGCTTCTCTCTCTCTCTCTCTCTCTCTCTCATACACTCCCTCGTCCTGTAAACAAGCATAGTTCCGCAAGCCGCGAGTGCTGCGGAGAGTGGCGCCTAGGTTTTCCGTGGTGTGCTGCTGCTGCTCTCTACTCCGCGGCTTTCGGCTGGCGGGGGTTCGAGGGGCTGGCAGGTAATGTCGGGATAATGCCTCTCATAAACTGCGGCAACTCGTGTACATATATGTATATACATACATATATACACGTATGTGTGTGTGTGTGTGTGTGAGTATATGTAGCGGTGGGTTGTGTATGCTCACGTACACGTTAACTTGGCTGTCTACGCGAAAATATAGAGAGGGCATGACTCGTTAAGCTTTGTATAACGAAAAAAAAAAAAAAAACAATGGATACGCTCGAGAGATTTTCCGGGTAGTTTTTTTTTTGTTCCAGCCTTTTTTTCGCCGACGGGACTTGTTTTACGTGAAAGATTCAGCTGAAAGCTATTTTTATACGAGCTGGTTTTATATGTTGTAAATAGGGGCTTGTGTATAGTGGACAGTTTTTTTTTGTTTTTCGTGAGCTCTATTGAATTAAAACGAGATTATTGTAAATGCTTTTTAACTTTTTTTTTCCAGCAGTGGTGGTGAGACAAGGGTTAGGAAAATTGAATAAACTTCAAGTATAGGATACGCGTTTCGAATTTTCTAAACACGTGTAGTCGTCTTTCGTATGCGTTATTCATTACTATTTTAAGAATTTTTCAAACAATAAATTTATTTAATATACCGCGCATATTTTTAAGTGATTTTATTAAAATATTTTGTGCAATAAAATTCACAAGTACCTACTAAACTAAAACTCATGTTATATATTTAAAAATTATAATAAACATTTTTTTCTCTTGTAATTGTATTTCATTTCATACTAAATATTAATGCTTTTCCGAACTAACCACCACATTTTTAATAATAATTTCATGTGCAAAATATTCATAATATTATAGAAGATTATTAATATAACCTTGTAAACTGTATAATCAGGCTTATAAAATAATATTAAGAGTGAATAAACTTAAACTCAATTTATCTATAATAAAATTACCAACTTAGTATTTCGAATTTTCCTCATAATATACTTGTCCGGAAAAAACGTGACTTTCGTCATAACCCATTCACATACCTAAGCACACACACAGAGTGAGAGAGAGAGAGAGAGAGAGATCCAGATCCAGGCGTACACCCACACAATCAAGTATAGCGCACTGGTTGGCCTGACACGCGTTCAAGAGTACGTGCGCCAACATAGATATAGCCGGGGGGCGCTGGGAAAAGAGGATTTCCACCTTCTCGCAGAAAAGACTGAAAAAGGACGGGCTCTTACGCGCGAAATGGGTCGTACTCTCAAGCGAAATAGGCCATTGCTGCACAGCAACGGCCAATGCTGCAGTCGTATCCCCATAGTCGAGACAGCCCGAGTGCGCGCACGCCGGAGAGTCCTGGAGAGCTGGGGAAGGGGAGGGGAGAAGCTTGGGTATACTTACCTACTTGAGTGTGTCTATATATACTGAAAAGCTTCTCGTCTCGCCTCTCCGCTGCTGCTGCTGCTGCTGCAGCGCCACCGCCACCGCTGCACCCCCCGCTTGACTTTTCATTTAGCTTGTGCTGCACAGCGCAGAAGATCTGCGAACGAAATTTACAAAAGTGCCTCGCCGTACACCCCAAGTGACGCCACCTTTGTCAGCTATCTTGGCAACGATAATCGACGTATTTTTTGGCCTACTGCAGCTGTCATTGAGATCGCGCAGAATCTTGGCTGGCAGTATGTTGTTGTATGATCCGCTTATACGCGGAAACATATATACATACGGGGACAAGTTTTTGACTTACTCACATTGCAGAAGGATAATAATAATAATATTACGCCGTATTTGAAATGATTTAGAGAGTTTTGTTAGATACGGATATAAAGAGTATAGACGCGATTAAAGTTAAAAATTATCGTTTGAGGTAAAATGTAAATAATGAAATTTTGCAAAAACTATTTTACTTACTCTCTAAATAAAAGAAGAACTATCACTCTAAACGGTTAAATTGCATCTTTAAAAAGTCATGATTGCGCGTCTGTTTTCATAAGATGCAAAATATTTTAATGTAACATTCAATGATTATTAAGAAACAATAAAACTACACAAAATTCCTACTAAAAAACTTTTTTGCACATAACTAATAAAAATATTGCAATAAATATAAGTCGTAAAAAGTTATCAAAGATTGTTCCTGGATAAAGGACATTTTTGGATACTGTCTTTTTAAATTCTTAAGGAGAATCCATCTCTGGGTCACCAATTTAGCTGAACCTGACAGAGACATTGCTTGAACAAAAATAAGAAATACATATCTCGGTGCTAGTGCCAATGTGTCTTAAGGTTTAATTATGGGACTTAAAGTTCATTTGATCAAAATATAGGAAAGATCATTATTGACCTTTATAGAAAAGACCTATACATTAATTTTGGAGAATACCGCAAAGTACTAATCAAAAGTAATGATAATAAGCTTTCATTTGAATTATTGGCACTTTTCATTAAAAAATTATGAGGCATCGAAAACTAAGTTAATTTTGGACGCATTTTACAACTAAAATAAACAATATATATTAAAGCAGTTAGATTTATTAAGATCGTTCATAACTTTTGAATGAAAAATATTAATAATTCGCTCTGAAGTGTAAAAGCTTGGTTTCTACTTTTGACCTTTTGCGATATTCTCTACTATATATGTGTTGATCTTTGTATAAAACCATAATGTTTTACGCATTTTGATTAAATGGGCACAACCTCGGGTCCTAGAGTCATTGGCACTAAGACCGCGACACGTACCTATCTAATATTTTTGGTTAGAGAATGTCTAGGTAAGTATTCAACCAAATCCCTGATCTAGAGGGTGTGGACTCTTTTTATTAATCGAAAATTAGTTATAACAAAATACATTAGTGTCAAGGAATACTTATAATCAATTTCATTCAATTTTTTGTATTTTAGTTGTTTTATACTTATAATGACATCTTTAAAACGATATTCTGATTGATTTGATGGAATTCATAATTTTTCAATATTTTTATGTAAGTATAAGGAAGTGCTGAAGTGAAAAAGCAAGAAAAATACTATCAAACAAAAATTGTTGAAGGAAATCACTTAGAAAAACCCCATTTAAATTTACGTAGGATTGACCTAAAAATCAAATGACAACTGTATTTAAATGTATATAAACACATTTAACAGATAATATTTCCAGACAATTATAAAATAGATAAAATATATCTAATAAGTATAATTTACTAATGCATGAAGAAGTGATAACCAATGTATTAAAGGAATAAGAACAATATTGAGGTGCATACGGGTTAAAGCGGGTCTTTATCAAATACCTACGATTTAACACTAAAGGAATTATGTCACTGTTATCAATATCATTTATAATCCTAGCTCTTTTGAACGAATTCAAGGTGCACGAAAAAAATGCTATTTCTAATGATTGATTGTAAAACTTATTATTAAGAAATCGTGTTTCGTGGAATTCATATAAATTATTTATAACGATCCATTATCGATATGTATTAGATTAAAACGTGCAATGATTTAATTTTCAATTACAGGTAAATTAATTTCAAATTCAATCTAATTCTCACCTCGAACTTATTTAAGGAGGTCATGTTCTAATATGATTAATCGTTACAGCGTAATTCGCTTTTCAACCGTAAGAATTTGATAAACGCCCGCTTTTGCCCGTATGCTCCTTGATATTCTACGTGCAATTACAATGCTTTTATGTTATCTATTCTTTGTACACTATACAAAATATTTTAATATACATATATAATCGAGTGAGGTAACACTATTATACCAAGGAAATTCTTTAAAAATCCTTACTTTTTAAAACATACATAAATACTTGGTAATACAAACGTGAAAGGTACTTTTATAGCAGCACAAAAGTCTAACAAGTAAAATTCATAAAAAAAAGTGATCAAAAGTTATTTTTAGTATATTTGCATGAAACTAAAATGATTTTACTAAGTGTAATTCTTACAGTGTGTTTCGTTACTTTAATCCATGGGCAAAAGGTTCATTGTGTTTTTTAAAACTAATAATTTTATATTGAGATAAAAAATTTTGTGTTTATAACAATTTATTTATCTTTAGCTTCATGAGCATATGACAAAAGAAGAGATACAATTAACTTTTAATTGCAAACACGATACTAGTGAGTACAACTTATAATAAAAGAAAGTTCTAAAAGATTTCTTAATATGCTTTAAAAATGTATATTATACAATACAGCGGCTATTATAGTGAATTTATACAACTTTTTAAATAGTGTCTTTTATTTTTTAAATGTACGAAAATTATAAATGATATTTTCGAATTCTACTTAATAGCTTCAAAAATACTAAATATTAATCTTATTCTTTTCGTGCTATTTTCAATGCTTTATTTATTTTACAACGAATTGCAGTTGATGAAATAGAATACGAAGTTATACCAATATTTCATAAGAGCAATCATGAAAATGAAGAACCAAATTTTCATAGATTAAAACGCAAGATTCAGCTACATGCTTTTAATGAAAAGTATAATCTATATTTGGAGAAAAATGATAACGTATTATTAGGAAATAATACCCCAATCTTTATAGCGCAGACAAATTCACTAAATTCCGGAGCAATTGAGAATTCTAGTGATACATCGCATATTTTATATTCTCGAATTGAATATGTAAGTTATTATTCACAAAGAAAATTTGATATATAACATACATAACAAATAAAGGTAGCTTTAAGAAGAATTCAGAAAACAAATATACTTACAGCCTCTGCCAGACAGCTTCCAATTATACCATGATACGAAAAATAATGCTGCTCTTTCTTTACACGACAGCGACAACACTAGTCATGTCGTAAGTCATTCACTTAAAACATATATTCATTATAATATATATATATTTCCATTTTTAAAACTTTCGTCTTCTACTAAGAATGGTATTATTGGAAATAATTTGATTATTCGTTCGCTACCCCGTCGCATTCATGACAAGATCCTGGGTAAATATCCAAGTCAACATCCAAGTGTGACAAAGAAGCCAATTTTACTGAAACAAAATATTTTACATAAACCAGTCTATCATGTTGTTATAAAACTGGATACTCAAGTAAAGTCTTTGTTTTCCAAAAGACGTAAGTAAATATTTTCATGATTTGACATTAACTTCTGTGAGGGCATAGGTCTAATAAAGATTTAACTTACAGATGAACATATTGTTGATCCAGATAATAATTTAACAAATGACTTACCTCCACTGCCTGCACCATTACCTGTTTCGGATACATTGTATCCTGAAGTATTGATTGTAATTGATCATCCTGCTTTTGTGTAAGTTAGTAATACTGCTTACATTTTTAATAGAGGCGATAAATGAACCTTTGTACATTATTTAGAACTCATGGAAGTGATATAAAAGCAGTTTCGATGTATGTAGCTGCTTTTTGGAATGCTGTAGACTTAAGATTCAGAGAGATGAGCGAGCCTAATATCCGAATAAATATTGCGGGTCTCATTATTCCTCAGGTTTGTAATCATTGATAGATAAGCAATAACATAAAGTTTAATAATTATTTGCGCTATTTAATATTATTTCAGAATGTTTTGGCAAACAAATTATAGTTAAATATTGGAATTTAAGTAATTTATTAAACTGTAAAATACAATTTTTATTTCAGCAACCTGGAGCTGCTCCATATATGAGTACTCATATTGTTGGAGAAATTCTCATAGCCAATTTGACTTTACATAATATGAAGAAATATTTTTCTAGTCAAAAAGAATTCCCTGAACATACATATGATGCCGTTGTTGCTATGACCAGGTAAAAAATGACTATGTACCGTATTTAGTATTTTACTCACGTCAGAAATAAAGATGTAACTCTGATTTTTAGTCGCGACATGGGAGGTCTTGCAGATAACAACACTCTACATTTAGGGTATACTGGTGCGTTATAATAATGAAAATAGAACTGGTTACGATGTTTATACAACCATATAAAGTAATAATAGAGCAATTTAATACTTGTTTTATAGGTATGTGTTACGAAAATGGAGCATGTAAGGTTAAAAGTGGTTATGCAGCTGGACTTGTTCGAGATAAAGGCGGCTTTAATGGTATTACCACTGCAGCTCATGAACTAGCTCATTTGTAAGTATCGTTTAGGGTATTCGAAAAAAAGATTCATTAATCACAAAAATTGCACAAATGCATGACTTTTTGTGTTAGACTTGGTGCTCCACATGACGGGCGTGACACAGTGAATGTTACGGGAGGTCCGTGTCCATGGGAGGATGGTTACTTGATGAGTTACGATAGAGTATCCATTAATGGCATACACTGGTCTCATTGCAGTATAACAGCCATGCGAGAATATGTTACGTAGGTATCACGATAGAACAATAGAATGGAAAATTAATTCTTTTCCAGAGATTTGTACAAAAGCTACAATTATTTTTTTTCATTTAATAATTTTATAATCATTGCAATTCAGTTTAGTCTAGAAATGAGGTTTTTTATTTATTTTAGGAGCCACGAGGCAGAATGTTTAAGGAACAAACCAAACGTCGGAAAGTCATATCCTAAAATTTTGCCTGGTAATGTTCTGGACAGAGATGAACAGTGCAAAAGAATAACGGGAACAATCTCCTCTAAGGTATTTTTGCAAGCGTATATCCGAAAAAAGAACTAAAAAATGTAGTATAGATAAACACATACTTTAAGACAATAAGATTAAAACGATAATAGCTTAATTTATTATGAAAATAATGAATAATATTATTTTCTAGACCGATGAACATAATTGTGCAATACTGTGGTGTTTACGCAACATGAATGGAACACTTTATAGAGTAACTCAACAAAGACCTCCAGGCGAAGGTAGTTCCTGTGGAATCAACGCGGTAATTTTAATTCTGTATGCTACACATTTACAAATCAGTAACTCACATAATACAATTTTTTTACAGATTTGTTTGGATGGTGAATGTGTTAAATATTCAGAATACGACTGAAACAACTCTTCAAGTGGAGGTTCTGAAGTATCAATTTACATACAGATATAATCTTCATCCTTAAATCATGAAAGAATTTTGTGTTGCTCAAACACCTTTTAAAAGGTTAATATTATAGCTCACTATAGATTAAAACTTTGTGAAATATAAAAAATATCCGTTTTTTATACTATATGAGAACATTTCATCATTTTTTTTACTTTATTTCACTTTTTAAAATCATGAATTCATTTTATATTTAGTTGTATTATAATCAGGGAACATAATATAAATATCGAATAAATACTACTGAGATTTCGTAGGTTAAAATAAGTATCGCATTTGTACATTTTAATTTGCTCTTGTTTCAAAAAAAGTTGTAGTGTGATGAATAAGCATTATTTTTTTTAATCCTAATCCTCCTTTCGAAGGATATAGAAGTATTTGTAAGAGAATTGGTTTAATAAAAGAATTTATTCTGATAATCTTTCATTTTTTATTCATTTACAACATACTATAGTTTTCGGACTTATTACATTTCATCTTTAAAGTTAGCTCAGAAAACCATTAGAACAAATTAAATTTTACGTTTAAACATCAAATTATTGCTAGGAGAAAAAATTTCAATTTTCTCTCTCCACAAAATACAACAATATGGCGTTTAATTTATTTGTAACGTGAGAAAGCCAATAGGTAGCCAGGGAGAGAAAAGAGACTGGTTATACATATAAGCACACGGGTTCGCACTAAATATAACTGTATATATACGCTTTTTACATAGGCGTATATACGCTTCTGCCGTGAGGCAAGAGAGGGCCCGGGATATTGCAGCGGGGGCGCTAACGCTCGTCGTTATTCACGATTCTCATTTGCAAGATTGCCTATACGTCTCGGACATGGGTTTCCGCAAGCGACCTACTATGCGCACGTTAAAGCGCTCGTATGTATATATATTTATGCGCCCGGGGTAATACTTTTTTAAAATGAAATTTACTTTGCTTTTTTAATTTATCTCACGGCTCCTTTGCGTCGTGAAAAGTTTTAAATTAACAGAAATAAAAGACGACGCACGCACGGGATGATTAAAAGGACACGCGAGTCGAAGAATTTCGTTTGCCCGAATGCATTACTCGTTATACGTTATTGCGTTTTGCGGTGCGGCAATTAAAATTTAGAAAAAGTACTTCATATTTATTTAAAATAACGTTTAAGAGAATGGTTTATTTGACATTTTTATCTATTTATGAAAACGCGTTAAATCGATCTCAAACGTTTCGAATTAATTTTTACTTATAAAATAAAATCTAACTGTAAAAAGCTTAGCTTTTTTTTTCGTAAGCAAAATTTTTGCGTAGTGCTTTTGCGCTAAATTGATCATATTTTTTGCTTTCAAATACTGAAAAAAAAGGTATGCAGCTGACTTAGCAAGTGAATACAAATTTTATACGCAGTTTTACAATGACCTCCGTAATATTGTTTGCCGATTGTGCACCGAACTGCATTAAAACACACCAGGGAGAAAAAACTCAAATTAGTTTCTTTGAAATGCAAGGACCTTGAATTCTCTCGGTCACTTTTTTACGTGCAAACAGTTACAAAGAGCCAAAGCGTTCTATGCGGCTAGTCTAGGCTGTAGATCGGCCCCGTGTCTTGACCTTGCGCATCGAGCGTTTTTTACGAGTTTACTGCACCGTCATAAAAGGGGATCCTTGGCAAAGAGTCAGCGTAGCAGCAGCAGCAGCAGCCAAGGCACACACACCCGTTCAGATCGCCATAAAAAAAGGTCTGGCCGTGCAGGACAGTTTTTGAGAGAGCGGCAACTGGACAATACAAAGGCACCATGCGGTCAGAAAATGCCGTTACGTGGGTTGACCAAGGAGAAGACCGAAGCATCTTGCACAGCCCTTTTCTGGGGAATTCCACGTTGCGCTGCAGTTATACAATGAGCTGACCCTTTTTGCGTGCCACACGACCTCTCTTCTCTCTCTTCTCCGTTTTTTTTCTTCTCCGTGTCCGATGTTCGCAAGGGTTTCGAAGAGTTCGAAGCATCGCTGTTACATGGCTTTTGCCTCGGCGTGATTTACGATTGAACGGGACACAAGGTATTTTTCTTTTTCCTTTAGCACTTTTCGAGATACGATAACGCCCCTACCGAGGATCACAACTGGCCGGATGTTACTTTTGGATTTACCTCGTATTTCACTTGAGAAGTTTGAAAGCCGTATAGAGTTTTATACATTATTAGTGGACGACTTACAAGACTGAACACCCATTAGGCAAGTTAAATAAGCTAACCTTTTTCACGTTTATTTTAAATAATCAAATAATCGTATAAATATTTTTGAAGTATAATTTTAATACAATTTAATACAAAATATCTCTATGAAAGACAATGAATATACAATGAAGACTGGCAGAGTCGTTCTAAACAACATCACCATAAATTCATCGTGAATAAAATGAAAATCTCGCGCGAATCCCAGATTTAGTGGTACATTTCAAAGTATACACAAGATTCGCGATGGAAGTGGCGCATATATACGAAATGCCAATGCTCACATCATAACGTACGTGTCCACATGAACTGTGCACACGCACACACAAAGTTTGCCAGGCAGCGAGAGGCACAAGTCCAAGCACGTACGCCGAGTCGCAGTTAGTACGTTCGTATGTACATACGCTATCCTCTCTTGTTTCTCGTTTCTCGCTAACGAATAATTACAGCTTCAGGATCCGCGCGCATCGCCATATCCGCATATCTGTACAGGCACACACGTTGCTTTGAGCCGAGTGTTTCGAGTTCGGCCGTATATAGTGGATGTATGTATACGTCGCGCATCTATATTTCTGTGCACCCTTCGGGTACAAGTTGCGGCCGCATATAGTGCGTATGCGGGAATAATGACAAAACTGGAGAAGAGGGGGAAAAAGAGAGGGGGGCGAGAAAGTAGGATTTGGGGGTACGGTAATGGAAGAACAATGTATGGTTGAGTGCCGCCGCAGTACCACATATCGCCTAATTTCGAAATAAGATGACCTAAAATGTTGTCCTTGATCAAATAGCAATTAACCCATTTATCTGATGTGCGGTTGTACGTTTTTTATCTTCTAGTTTTTATACAATTTATATATTGTACTCATGTTTTAATGTAATGAGCAAGTATACAATATTGGATTTTAAAAATTACAGATAAAAACATGATAAACAGTAGAATTTGAAAAAATTAGTTCAGTTTTAAAATAGCATAGACGGTGTCGAATAATTTACCGGTTTTCAGCAAATGATTACTGCTTTTTTTTTCAAAATTTCCTTATCTGTTTTCACTGCCTTTAAAGTCATACTTAAATCACAAGATACTTATTAATAGAAAACTATATTAAGTATCTAAGAATATCAAATAAAATAAGAATTTTCTTTTCTCTCAAATAATGAAATAGATTATATTTTATTTATAACTTTCAATCCTCAAATGATTAAGATACAAACAATAACAGTTTCAATAAGTCGATAGCAAATTTACGTTATTCTCCACGCTTCTGAATGGAAAAAGCGAGAACGAGTTAACCAGCATCGCACCAGCAACAAAAAATCATAAGAAAATCAAGGCAGAATTTTAGAACGCATAATAGAATTTTTTATTTAGGAAACGAGAAGAAAACGAGAGAGAGAGAGAGAGAGAAACAAGGATATGTAAGCAAAGCACGCACGACCAACACTCGGCATATACTCGAGGCAGATGAGCGCGGATAGGTTGTTAAGACATAATCGGATATTAAAACTCATATAATGCTACCGTGGCGCGCGCAATTAATTCATAATTGGCTCATTTTGCAAGAGCCATGCAATCTTAATTCAATCTATCGCCATTCGCGGCGCCTCGTTGCCATCCCCCGGTGTCTTTAAAAACCTCTTTTGGCATCACTGCACATGTCGGCTCGACGTATATATATTCTCGCCACCTCGATAATTTCGACTCAAAGCCTCTTCTTCCACGCTCGCAGCTCTTCTAATTTCTTTTTACGCTTTCTCTCCCCTCGCCCCCCCCCCTCTCTCTCTCTCTCTCTCTCTCTCTCGCTCTCGGTCTCGTGTCTCCTTAACTTATTTTACCTCGTTCAGCGCGAAAGCCTTTATACCCCGTAAATATTTCCATTAATAAGCTACAAGCGCACGTGGCCGAGGCGCTGTTATAATTTTCTTTTTATCCTTCCGCTTTAATGACAAATTTGCCCCGCTCCAGAATTACTTTCTAATAATCCCTGTTGGCAGCATCTCGCGCTCCTTTATTTCCCGCTGTTTATTTCTAATTTAAACAGGACTCGTTGCTGCACACCGAAGAGATAACGCGCGTTCGATCAGAATTAATTTGAAACGAAATCGAATATGAGCTGTTTTGTGAGTTACGTACAGTACTTAAAGTGTGTAAAATATTGTTTCGCGTTATTCTGGTTTTAGTTGGTTTTAATTTCACGTTAGCATTTATAATTTCAGTGCAAAGTCCATACCCGAAAAGTAAAATTAAATATGTTTTACAATATCAAAATATGTTTTTGATGCACGGGTAAAATATTTATTATAATGTGTACACAGTAGGTAGTTGAGCTCAACTTCATAAAAGTGCAAGCTGCTTCGTTTAAAAACACGTTACGCTTATGAGAAATTTATGATTGACATGTGCATTAACGTCGAAGAAACTGGAAATTCTGCTTGTTAAAATGCTGCAGAAGTTTTTAATAACCGTAGGGCCCTTTATTTAGTTTGAAAACTACTTTGTACAAAAGTTATTACAGAGCATCGTTAACTATAATTGCATTAAAATACATGGACGGTCGTTACTGCGTACAAAAAGGCAGACAAAGTCAGCCAAATCTGAATTTTATACTAATTTATTTAAAATAATTATTTTAATAGCAAAGAATATGATAAGTGTTCTGTTAGTTTAACAGACGATTTGAAGGGAAAGGAATCGCGACTGCAAATTGACTGTTATATGATGGCAGTGTCTATTATCAATAATAGAATAACAAGCTTACCGACAATACCAATAGATGACGACACTGCTTCGCTCTGCTTGCTTTATCTGCACTCAAACTGCTTTACGATGCTTTTATATTGTACATTAACTTGAGTGTAGATGCATAATAAGAGAAATTTATTAGCAATTTGCCAAAAATACTTTTAAAAGTGTCAACATTTAACTAGACATTAAAAATAATTATTTAATTTACACTATATTTTAGATACATAACTAAACTTGTCGACCGTTACCAAGTAAATTCAGTTTCGTACAAAATAAAAGAAAAAAAAACTATGCTTCTCGCACAATTTTATTTCTGAGTCGATGGTGGAGGTTGATTTTAAATTTCTCATCCGACGCGAGTGTCGATTTCTCTTACGATAACATAGAACGAATCGCTACTTTAATTAGGAAATCGACGTATATACGCGAGAGACGACGATAACCGACTAACTCGGGGGTAATTGCAAAAGTGACTTTCAAGGACGAGTTCGGTAGGTTGGAGAGAACGACGCGGCGGCGGCAAAATATCTCAGATAGTTACTCTCAGTCCATTAGAAGCAGAAGACCTTTACTGGCTCAGCGATAGGAAATTCCACAGGCATCGCGATCCCGACAGATCTTTTCAGCGGAATTGCTTTCTTTCGAGAATATAGTCAAAGTTTCAATAAACTTTGTAATTTCTTTTTGTCAGTGCTGATTCTCTTCTTGTATTGTTCTGATATTTAATGAATGATATGTATTTCCGGGACATCATTTGAAATAATAATATCGTGTTTTGAATAAGAATTTATTTGGTGAGATAAGTTTGTATAATTTACAATAATTAAAATCAGACGTAGATTTTTGCATACGAATTGAGTTTTAAAAGCTTGATATTGGCACGATTAACGCACAGCGTTGAGGAAGTTCATAAAGTTAAAAATTTATTTAGGAATTATTCTTTATATTTGTTTCACTCAAGACTTTCTCTCACACCATCCGTACAAATTTATTGCTATTTATGCTATTTATAGGCACATTATAATAAATGATGCTTGCCATAATTTTCCATCTATGTAAATGCTATTTGTTTTTGTCTACATGGAAGAATCTTCACTAATCGTCAAAAAACTACGAAATTTATAAATTTTCTTATACGAAACCCATTTCCAAACGGAACGAAAATTAAATACAAATATCTGTGTAAATAACAAGCTAAAAAAAAAGTTGGGTCAACACTCGTATGTGCAGTGACACTTAATATTTTGATGTATCCATGATTTACCGTTAAATTCCACAAAAGCCATTTTAGCTTCTGAACCGTTACATCCAAACAAATCATTCGTCCATTATGCGCCACAATCCACGTCAGTATCTCGCAGTCTCTCTCTTCGTGTATCTTTCTACTCACAATTGCGAGACAGACGCCGTTTCGTCCTCTCTCTCCCTACTGTTCATTATATCACGGCCATTCTTTTGTCCCTCTCACTCCAAGAAGAGAAGAAAAAGGCAAATCGAGAGAGAGAGAGAGAGAAGCGAATAGAGAAAAGAAGGAAGAATAAGAAGAACGAGTATAGAAGAACGAGAGCGAATCCTCCCACGACTGGTTCGTTCGTTTCGGATTCTGTGTGTATGCGTATGTGTGTGGGTGTCTGTGTGTGTGAGCGCGCGGCTGTTCTCTCTTTCCCATTGCCCGTCACTATCCCCGCTTTCCGCGCCATTTCTCCGTAACGCGCGCCATTTCCTCCATCCCTTTTTGAGTCCATCCCCCCTTTTCCCTCCTCCACCTCCAACTTTTGCAGACTGTGTCTCGCTCTCACCGCCGCCGCGACACGGTTAGCTTTCGCAAGCGCAGTTTTCCCGGGGCGCCTCCTACCCTTCGCCTTCCCTCTCTTCCTCGCTGTCTCTCTCTCCCTCCGATGACTCTCTCTCTCTCTCTCTCGCCCTCTCTCTCTCTCTCTGTTTGTTCTCTATTTGGATCGTTTCGCTCGCGCAAATACCACCTTCCCAGCCTTTTACCTCATCCCCTGTGCCCTGCCTAACGGGGCTCGTTCACGACGAAGATTTTCTAAATTTGCGATCGCTTTCCGCTCGACGAATCCTCGTCGAATCGCTCGTGCAAGAGAAAGGGAGAGAGAGGGAGAGGGAGAGAGAGAGCGAGGTAGAGAGAGGCTTTGAGCTTTCCGAGAGAGCGAACCGACAGAAATTCTTCGTTCCTGGAATGGCCGGATTCTCTCCTAGTTTTGTATTATAAAATTTCTCATGCATTGGGCTTTCCCTCTTTAGTTTTTTTTTTTTACTTTGAGGGAGCTTTAGGGCACTCTTCCACTGATTGCGTTGCCTGCTTTTTTTTTTCTATAGCTCCTTTTGTGGAATGAAGAGATAAAGTCTGGTATAAACAATTGTAAACTAGCAATGGATAGAAAAGCAGAGGTAAATGTTTATAACAATAATTGTTTGACAATTAATTTCTACATTAAGTAGTTTGTAGATCAGAAATCACGAGTTAATTGGGTGCACGGGATTATCATAATGAATTTGCATGCTCGTTTGTACGATTAAATATATGTTACACACCGGCAAACTGTGGTTAATGATTGTTCGGTAGACTTTTTTTCTGCACCTGATGAATAATGTTTTTCAATGTTACGCATATAAATTAGACCGAACACGTTATCGATACCGCCCAGACTTTATACACGGCGTTCATGAATTTCATTGTAGCTCAATGCATAAAATTTGCATCCTTAAAAACACCGAAGTTTTAGGTGATTTTTACATGCGAGAAAGGTGTTAAAAAACTACACAGGAATTCACCTTATAATTTAGCGAAGTTAACATCGCTCGAATAAGGCCGTGTATTTTAATTGGAAATTATATACGGCCGATATCGATATTCCGAGTGCACACGCAACCTGCAGAATTGCAACGCTATAAAGTAAGATACACACCGCCGCGGAGTCTGGCGCTATCGCCTCAAGTTCTGCGCGCACGTTGGCCATGATTTATTTTATTTTTCTCGGTCGCATATGTATAGTAGCATAAAGAGCCTTTGGACCGTCGTCGTAAGGGCGGATGCTGCGCTGACGTGGCGCGTCGTCGTTGTTCGCCTCCCTCCCTCCCACCCCTCCTCCTTCCTCTCCGAAGAAAACGGAATTTCCGGTTTCCGCTTCGAAAAATAGCTTTTCTCTGCTATATATCGCCGCCTGGGCCCTCCTTCACCGCGGTATATACAGTTTCTCCAGTGAAACGAACGGCCAAGGCGTGTGTTTTTCTCCCTAAATCAACTGATCGTCGATTGGCGCTCACATTGAATGATATCGACCATCCCCCATACACCGGCGGAAGTCTGTAGCGAAACGATCGCTTTTCTATAAAACTATGTGTCTCCGCTGAAATAAACGCCTTGATGAACGATTCTGAGCTCCATTCACCAAATACATGTTTATCAAATTATTTTAGCAAAAATACTGTTGTACTCGCTATGATTACATTTTATATGGATTGCTATTTATTGATTGATATAGTTCAAGTATACATACAAATCTACTTAAAAGCATTGATTTAATTGAATCAATTTATATATTTATAAAAGACCTCTCGTAGAATTGAAGGTCAAAAGTTACATTACTAGTAAAGAAATATAGTCACTTATATCATAGGCATTAATTCGATTTGTGTCTATTTTAAATATTATACAGTTCGTATTATGAAGAAGGATCTATGACATCCTGAAAAAATATTCAAATCTAATATTTTTGATACTTTTTTGGTCTACAAATTCCAATTCTTTATTTAAACGTCAAAATAATGAGGCTAAAATTTAAAGAGGCTTAAAAACCGGAACGAAAAATCTCTATAAAAAGCTAATTTTTTTGACAATAATGAGCTCGCTTCACGATCGTTTATAAAGTAATGAAACTCCTCGTTTACAGCGGCGAATCGAGCGAAATTGGCCGAGGATAAAAAACAATCTCTGACATTTTATTAGAAGCGAGTTGCTGCGGACAAAGTGGGGTAGGGG
>UELV01093509.1:8907-24324 GCA_900490015.1 Megastigmus stigmatizans
CCCCCCCCCCAACCACCCGCTCCTCTCTCTCTCTTTCTCCAGCTATAGAGCGAGATCCTTGCGGCGCTTTCCCCTCGTTCTTCTAGTAATCGGGCTCTATGCTACATCAGACGACGGGGGTTACACAGGCGACACACGAGTGCGTGCACCATATACGCGCAGTATGTGTATGTGTGTGAGCACGTGTGTGTGCGTCGTCGCGTAGCGCAGAGGCAGCAATAGCACTCTGGATTCAGAGCGAGCCAATGACACATGACTCGACACACGACAAGCCCATGCATCACTTTTCGGTGCCGTGAGCTACGCGAGAGTAAGAAAGAAGCCGACTCTAATCCGTAAGCCAGAGAATGGGAGTCCTTTTTTATAAAAAAAAAGAGAGAGAGCGGTACTTTGGACTGTGCAGCGACTTTTTCAAGTTGTCCTGATTGTCGTTGAAAAGGCTTGATTTTCCACATTACTATATCGTATAATGTACGTATATACAGATGTGTATACGTGATCGGTTGATGGGAGCGCGTGCAGTTATTCTAGAATTACTCGGCTGTTGTTGGGAGAAAAAGCAAAAGGGGCAGGATTTTATTTGGATAATGAAGCCACGGGAGCGACGTTACAAGTGCGCAGCTTTCCGATGTGTTCTCAGGTTACTGCATGGATGTCGCGCGCGCGAGCCGATCTCGCTCGCACGCTAATAAGACCCACTTGGGTGGCGCGCTTTTATACGGCGCAGGCTCATTCGCCAGCGGGTAATATTACGCTCGAGTAATTCACTGCGAGAGGAGAGAAAACGAGAGGGCGAGTTAGTTTGTACAAAACAGAAAAAGAGAGAAAAACTTTGGGGAATTCGGAGGAGAGCAACGCTAAGATCGCGATGTACGTTCGTGTTGCTTTTACACCCGAGTCGTGGAATGCATGCCAATACTGAGTTCTGGCGTGAAAACACGATGATTTTCATTTGATAAAAAGACGTTCAATTGCATCACCCAAGTGAAATGCTTTGGTTCTTTATGACTTGAAAAAGTAGAGAATTCAATAAATAAAATAGGGCATGGGCAGTTTTCGCAATCGGGAGCAGCGAAATATCTGACATTGGTAACGGCAGCTCGAAAATAGACTCAAAAGCTAGTCTAGCGAGTCAGCCTCGATCACCGGCTAAACGGTCTAAAATCGTCAGTGGAACAAACACTAGATCAAGGTCAGAGTCGTAAAAGTCGTGCGTAGCCGAGAGAGACAGAGCGACGATCGGCGGCTATCCGCAGCCTTCTCTCTCTCTCTCTCTCTCTTTCGCGTACGCAAGGATCGATGATGCAGGAGCGAGCGAGACGGGAACGCTCGGTCGTGCCAGGGCGTCAATGGGGACGCCCTAAACTCCGCGAGCTCGTAAACGCCAGTGCGTTACGCTTCCGTCGCTCTCCCTCCCAGTTCTCTCTCTCGCTCTCTCTAGCCTATACACACGCGGTGCTGCACTGCACGAGCTGGAGAGTATACGCGCGGGGGTTTATTATCAGGGTCCCAGGCTCTTTCTCTCTCTCTCTCTCTGTCTCCCAATTAAGCGGCAGCAGCTGTGAAAATTAATGGAGCATGGCTTTTAAGATGTAATTGGGCACATTCATAACTGAGTGCGAGAGTAGACGTGGAGAGAGGGCGCGTGGAGAGGGTTTGGTACAGCTGAGGGGAGAAGGAGAGAGCGCGCGAGGTACGGCGTATACGTATACTCGAGAGTTTTCGCGCCCGAGACCTGCAGGTATATATACGCCTTTTTCTTTTTTCAAGTCGGAAAGTTCGCTGTGGACTTGGTATATAGTCGAGGTCGAGGTGAGAGTCTCTCTCTCTCTCTCTCTTTCGTTCGCGATCTTTTTCTTTCCAAGTAGCGAACTACTTTCAGCGGGGCGGATTTTAATCAAGCTCCATGTAATACGAATTTTTCCGAAAGCGGGTAATTTATACGATTTCGTTCGAAAAGATGATTACTCGCGTCCAAAGTTGCAGCGTCAACTAATCGAAATGCATATCAGTCCCGCATTGGAATTACAATCCAACCGCTTACCAAATTACACCAGTCGCGATTGATTCGCTACATGAAAATTCATGGGGCTAGCGCGATCGATATCCGTCGAATCGGCGGTGCCGCGACGACCTTCGCCCATTACAACACGGCACCTCGACGTAATAATACCGAATGAGGCGCATTGTGCGCTCGCGGCCGCAGCACAGCAGCAGGAGGAAGAGGAGCCGGAAGGGCGCTTCGGGGAGACATCGCGCGAGTACGACAAGTAGTCCCGGCAGTCGACGGCGGCGTCGACGATCGTAAACATTTCGTAAATTTGCTCCACAGGTGTGCCATCCCGTGGCAACTAAGCCGTCCCCGCGTAGCACCGCTCTCGCCCTGCCTCGACAGTGGCGTCATCTTGTACATGCGTCGAGATGCCCGCCGGCGTAGATACGACGTCGACGACGACGACGACGACGCTCTTGCGCGCGCTTCCGGGATTTTAGGATCACCCTCACGACTCTAAACTCCGTCGAGGAATAGTTCGGCGGGTAATCTTTAATGGCGGGTCTAGAGCGCTCGCGGGGCTTTTTTGACGGTTCACTCGGCTTCCTGAGCTTAATTTTTGCCTTCGTTACCATGCAAACTTCCCTTGTGGTTCGGATAATCTGTTTTATGGTTTGTTTTCCATTTATTAAGAAATTTTCGCGTAACCTAAATGCTTTAATAAACTTTAGCTCATCGTACTATGAAGTATCGAACTATACTGTAATTTAATTTTTTTTTTAGAAATTTTAAAACAAACAACTATAAAGTATTCAGCCTGGAAATATTTATTAAATAATATGCAGAATTAAATTAAAAGGTTTAATTAAGGAAAAGCAATTTGGTGCCGAAATCAAGGCTAGATAAATTAATTATAAATAAATAAGGGTGATTCTGATTTGGCGAAAGACACGAGCGAAGAGGCGAGAGAAGTAGAGAGAGAGAGAGAGAGAGAGAGAGAGAGAGAGAGAGAGAAACGGTAGTGTCTATGCCAATAAAGGGCGTCGACGGCAGAATGAATCGCCGGCTTCCCATCTCCGGGGCCGCGCTGTAATTGTCCGAGCAATCATTAACTGGGATTATCTCACCCCGGTACCGCGCTTTGGTACTCACCAGTCTCCTCTCTCCTTCTCTCCCTCTTTCCTTCTTCTCTCTTTCTCTCTCTCTCTCTCTCTCTCTCTCTCTCCTCGTCCTCAATCCTTGGCTGCTGCCGGGGATTGGCTACAGTAGCTCGCGCAAACTGGGCTGAAAAAGCTCCGAGCGCCGACGTCGGCTGCCCGAGAGAAAACTGCTCTCGCTCTTTTCACCGCGAAAAGAAAAACAAAGCGGTAAATAATGGCTGAAAAGATACAGCGGAATCCTGAAAAAAAGCAGCCTGGAAAATAAAGCTTTGCGCTATTGTAGTCGGACGATTCGGAAATAAATTTTAGCTTTGTAAATAGCGTTAAGCTTTTCTTTTTTAATGACAAACATTTACGTTGTTGTGTAATCATGTTGATGATATGAAAAGTGTGGATAAAATTTGTACTTAAATAAAACGAGTAAAACCAATTAATCATATTTAAAGTCTAAATACCATATAGAAAGAATGTATAATGTTGAACGACTTGAATCTTGGTCAGAGCAAAGACACGAAGAAGCTGGAATA
The DNA here is from genome assembly GCA_900490015.1 of Megastigmus stigmatizans. NCBI lineage: Eukaryota > Metazoa > Arthropoda > Insecta > Hymenoptera > Megastigmidae > Megastigmus > Megastigmus stigmatizans. The sequence continues at coordinate 12,588 of UELV01093509.1, forward strand.
TTTTTACAAGATCGATAAAGACTATGATGAAAGGAGCAACAAAAGGAAGGGAAGAAAAATTTGGCCCACGTACAGCAGAGGCTCGAGACACACACACACACACACATATATATATATATATATATATATATAAGCAGGGCGAGCTTGCACACGTATCCCCGCGCGAAACGAGTGATGAAGGAGGCTTGCGTAGCCGGGCGGGCCCCACACTGGTTTCCAGTTTGCTTCTTCCACAATAATCTCCCGATCGGTCGCTCCACCTGCGTCACTCCGCTTTCAGCAGCGGCGCAGCAACAGCAGCCACACGAGAAATGTGTCGGCTGAGAAAGAGCGAGAGAGAGAGAGAGAGACAGAGTAGCGCATTCGGCACGAGGCTCATATATACCACCCCTAAATTACAATCGATATTTCAACAGCGTTCACCCACTACCCACGTGAGGCACTTAAATAGCTTTTTCTTTCTCTTTACAATTTTCTTGTAATAAACAATGTATGGTGCAGGCTTCTTATTGTTAAAGGGAGAATCGCATTCGAATCTTGCGCAAGAGCTCGCCATAAAGTTATAGTCGGGACGGTCTGACGTTAATTGTACCGCAGCGATTCTTGTAAATCCAAAAAGCAATTTCGTTTTTGGCTCGATACGAAGAACAGATAAGCAGCAGGGAAACCAAAACAAACAAAAAAAGTAGAAATATCTCCTCGCGACAAAAACAAGCATTCCCATCTCGCGACGCGCAAAAAAAAGGAGCCCATTCAATTCCTAGCTTATTTCTTACGTAGACCGCTCAATTCCGTAAGAGAATTACAGCGGTGAAAAAAGAGAAAGCACGAACACCGCATCAACAGAATCATTTTCGAAGGCGAACAGAAACGGCGCCTGACAAATTGCGGCCACTCGGTACAACGGGGAAAAACGTCAAAGTGTACGAGACCGCGTCATTCGTATATTATTGCAACCTTTCGGCCATTATCCCGACCCCCAGGCATACGGCGCGGGGCGCAACAGCGTTTATATACCGCATAAAGCCGTATAGCGCACAAGAGTGAGAGAGAGACTTGCCGAGCCCATCTCTCCGCCCCCGCAACGAGCCAGCAGCTCGGCTCTATTAGCAAAGTGTGATGGAGTTTTGCGAGCGCGATTACACCCGAATGAGTATTACCCCTCCCCCCTCCCCCTCTTCCTCTCTCTCTCTCTCTCTCTCTCTCTCTCTCTCGCTCTCTCTCGTTCAACTCTCTGGAGAGACGAAGGGCGCAAGAGCGCAACCCTTTCTCTCTCGGCGATGCGACTCCCCCTTTGCAGCGACAGCGCCTCGACGCGCAGCGGTGGCGGCTTCCGAAAGACGCGGCACCTCACACGTGTCCCTTAAACGCCCATTTTTGCACAATAGAAATATTATGTGCGTTAATTCCGTACTCTTTCTTGTTTGTCATCGTGACTGGGCCGTCGGCCACTCTATGTGTGTTTTTGTGTGCGTGTGTGTGTATACTGTTGCCGACGTGTCGCACGCTTTTCTGCGCTTGATACGCTATTGTTTCGTTACGATTCGTGATGCTCTCGCTCTCTTGTTGTTGGCTTGACGAGAGACGCGACAAAGTGCTTGGCTATGGAATATAATAGGCCTGGATGGAGAGGTATTAAGTGACGTGAAGATCGTGTACTCTCGAATTAGTGAATTGTCGGAGTATCGATAACGTGGACCCGATTTTTTTTTCTCTGCATTCTAGTTTATCGTGAAAATCGTTTGGTTATACTTTGACGTACCGAAATGCTTCAATTTACGATGTAGCATAGACACATCTCATTTCTCAAATGAAAAATCAATTATGGCCGTACTCATTAGCAATAAATCTAGTCGTTCCAGTTCCGCATCTTTGTCACTTGGTTCTCGCGTGTCTTCAGTCAAAAAAAAAAAAGAAAAAAGAAAATATCTGCTCAGCCTAACGAGAATGAAATGTTGATTTGACAACCGTATAGCTATAGTCTTAATTCGCCTGTCGCGCAATTTTTACCGACAAGCAGCTCTCACCGCGAGCTCGCAGTTGGAAAGTGTACGTATAGAGCGTCGCGTCGACTGAAAACGATTTTCGTGTCGCGCACAAATTATTCAACGTCCGGCTTTCTGGGCTGGTCAGCATGACGAAGCTGTCTCTCTCTATCTCTCTTTCTTTCTCTCTCTCTATCTAACCTGCAACCACCATAATCTCATCGAATATTTAGGCACACGAATGAGCAACAATTACGCTCTCGAGCTTTATAGGCCGCGCACACTGTTATCCGGAATAAATCCTGCACTGCGCGCGGCTCTACGCGTTTTACAGCTCGCGCTCTTTTCTCTCTCTCTCTCTCTCTCTCTCTCTCTCTCTCTCGGACATTACCATTATAATTATCATTGTTAGTATTGCCCACGGAGCGAGCGAGCGAGGTGATCGTAAATCTAAAGGGGGACGTGTGCGGCACCGAACGACAAAAGTCGCAGTCTCAAAGGCTCGCCTCATCGTACACGTACACACGTATTTTCCTCGGGAGGGCTTTTAACCTATAAATACATACAGCCTTGCTTCCAACAGTCTTTCTCTCTCTCTCTCTCTCTCTCTCTCTCTCTCTCTTTCTCTGTGCATGTGTGTATACGGTTTAGTGCCATATAAGCGTGGATATGCTCTTCTCATATGGTCCATCGGTCCACGTCTTTGGTCGTTGACGTCGCTCTGCTCGCGCCTCCTCTCCATTTCTCCCTTCCCCTTCCTACCGCGCGTTATTTAGACGACAATGCGTCGCGCATAGAAACTGCCCTAAAGTAGCCAATAAACGCGCGTTAAGAGGCACGCGCCCAAGCTCTCTACTATGGCTGTCCTACGGAAAGGCCGGCCAATTTCTGTAATGTCAGATTTCAGCAAATGCCCCTTATATCAGGTCGTGTATACGAGGAAAGAACGTCGGGGAGCGGAATTGGCAAGTGCTGCCAAGACTTTTTCCTTATACTCCATGGCCACTTTGACGACTTTGTTTCCACTACATATCCGCGTCAATTTTTTCGGATACAAAGTTTCGGATGGTATATATATCGAGGCGAAGAATCACGCTTTTTCCTCGTACGCATTATAATACACGGAGCTGCGAGCGACGAAGGAACCCATATAAAACTGCCGAAATGGGCTTATGTAGGCGCGCGCGGGGTGCAAGGGGCGAATTGGCCCTTTTCCGCAATATCGTGCTACAAATGCTCATATGGCCATTTGGATGCTACCTGAAGCGAAGATTGACCCTCGGAAAATGGGATGGAGTGCCGGCGCTGCCGTTGCTTTTGCTCTCTCTCTCTCTCTCTCTCTCTCCCTCCCTTTTGACTAGTCGGACGACGACGACGACGACGGCGGCAACGCGGAAAACTGAACAGCAGCACCCCACTAAGTCCCTACGTGCGCCAGCAGTTAAATGTCTCCATTAACGTCGAGATAATGAAAATTACAAATAGTCGAACGTGTGCGACTCGTACCTCCGTATACCTTTTTTTTCCCTCTGTCTCTCTATTATACGCTATTGCGGGATATCCGAAAGGAGATATCGGGCATTAGTCGTCGTCCGTGTGGTGCTCAAATGAAATTTGGGCAATAACGTAGTACGCAAGTTTCGGATTAATCGCTTTTCCGCACTATTTCCATGGTAATGCGACGGGCATGCTAACTGCCTCATTAGACTATAGACTCCTCTATTTTCTACTGCTTACTGTAATATGTTTTATGGCTATTATTCTTATTAGACTATCTTTGGATATCGCGTATACGTTACACGAGGCTTGTATAAATTGGATGTATTGCAGAGAGAGAGAGAGAGAGAGAGAGAGAGAGAGAGAGAGAGAGAGAGAGACTCGAGCACGGACCATTGTATTATCGTATATTATTTTCGAAAAGAGATAATAAACTCGCTGCGGAAAAAAAGAGCTGCAGCCTTTTCAATTAAGAGTTAACGAATTCGGTGGCTGGGAAACGTCAAATTTTAATTAAGCGCACTTAAATAAGAACATCGAAATCCAATATATAATTCAAGCTGCACACAACTAAATCTGCCGGTATATTTTCTTCGTGCTCGGCGGCGGATGGTGGCGGCTCTCTCTCTCTCTCTCTCTCTCTCTCTCTCTCTCTCTCTCTCTTTCTCTCTCTCTCTTTTCCTATCTATCCGTGCATCCTCTTGTTCGACGTGGGGGAGGAACGAGAGAGCGAGAGAGCGGGCGACCGACACAATGCTCTTTCATTTCCCCTATTTAAAGCCTCCGGCAAGAGCCACGGCTACAACAACAACAACAACAACACAACAACAACAACAGCGAGCGAGCGAGGCGACCACAGCAGCAGCAGCATGGCGCCACCCGAGCTCTCGCAAAATTAGTTTTCCAGATAATCATCTCACGGTATTGTGTTGTTCTACCTCATTGGGCGCGTTCTCTCTCTTCTCTTTCTCCCTCCCTCCCTCCTCTCTCTCTCTCTCTCCCTCTCTGGCGCGCAAAAGGGACATACACAATCGCGAGTCGCTCGGCTATTTGCATGAGCGTAAGCGAGAGACTGGCTTTAAAGTATGTATGAGCGCAGATTAATCCGAAGCTGCGAGGGACTCCTTGATAAGGAAGGTAATTTTCGCTCTCTCCCGATGATGGACGAGCCTCTCGATGCGATGCCGTCTCTCTCTCTCTCTCTCTCTCTCTCTCTCTCTCTCTCTCTCACTCTCGCACATATATGTATGTATAGCTTTCTCGCTATAGTTGCTCGGTACACGCGAACGCGAGACCTTCTAGGGCTTTGGAAATTTCCGTTCTACGTCCCACGCATTAAATAATCTGTGTTGCGTGCTCTTGCACTTTTATTTTAGCGAAGCTTTCTTGAAATATGTGCTTTTACGTAACTACGTCTATGCATGCTTGCAATATTTTGTGTTTACTTTATTTCTTCCTTTGTTTTTTTTTAAATATTGTATTAAGGTTTTCATAACTTTTATCATCATCTTTCATGCTTTAATTTTATCTTTGTTCCTTCATTTATAATCATCACAAAAATTCTATACTTACTTTTTGGCTATATCGTTGAAAATTCTCAAGCTTAATCAAAACTTAATCGGTGCAAATTAATTCCAACCAATCCATCACGGTAAAATTAATAAATTAAACATATCCTCTTAAGAAATTACACGTGACTCTGAGCATGCACGAAAATGTCAATTATTGACGTATTCCTCGGAACCCCTGCACATTTCCCCTTCACCGTCTTATCTCTCCTCTCTTTCTATCTCATTCCCAGCAAGCAAGTTGCCGCATCTCCGTCGTCGCGCACGAGAATAAATTTAAAAAATGGACAGCAGCAGCATCGGACCGCCTAGAGAAAACACAGTATTACTCGCGGCAGCGTTTGTGTGTCGTGTATATCTGCTTTCCCCACTCCCCTCGCCCTTCCCCACCCCATTCTTTGCCCGCGTGCGCACCGAGCGGTGATTAATGTTGCCGAACAAATTGTCTAGAAAAACATGTCGTGCATGGTGTTTCAACCCCTATACGGCTTCCCCCCTCCGCAACTCACGCGCTGCCGCACGTTGCACCCTTTATCTCTCTCAGGCTCTCTCCCATACACATGCAGTAGCAGCAGCAGCCAAAGCCACACACGGGGGTGGCTATTCCCCTTCTCTCTATCTATGCGCATGTGTGTGCGTGTGTGTGTGTGTGTACGCAAGCGCGCAAGCGAGTACATACATTACGCAGATGATATCCACGTAATCGGATTTACTTCGACTTCGCTATCAACGTTCGAAGCTCCGCCAGTCGCGCTCGGTAATTATAGAGAAGCTAACCTCACCCTCTATACCACACGCGGGAGGGGGTCGAGGTGTCGCTGAAGTTGACTTTCAGCGGCTCGTTCGAATGAGCGGAACGATTAGTATTTCTTGATTGGGGTGGATATCAGTCGCTCGCTGCACCACGGGTTATATAACTGGCGTTCTCCATCGCTTTGTTTTCTTAATGCCGATCGCTCGCGCTGGATTTATAACTTAATTTGCTCGCGAGGTCGTGCGCGCGGACTGGATTCGCTGTATTTCACCGATTTCATTTGCTTGCCTGCAGTCGAATTAATTCCGCGAATGAATTGAAACGCGCTAACACGGAAGAATAAAGTGCAAATTTACGTCGTTGCTGCGGTCAGTGCAGTTGCACCGTAATGTTAATATCTCAATAATCTGGGTATTAACTATAACTTCAGAAAATTTCTAAAGATTTTAAATACCCATTTGAAAATCTTTCAATTAATTTAGCTCTTTAGATACACGCGCAGAACTGCCTATGCTGCAATTTAATTGATAATTTTCTCCTTCTCGCGCGAGTAAAGAAGATATCTTCGCTCTTTGAATACGCAATGAAAAAGAAAAAAAAAAGAATATTGAAAAGTTTTATTTATGTATAATTAAGGTATGGGCCGCGCGAGGGCCTTTAGAGAAGTGAATTTAATTGACAAGCGAGATTCTAGTCTCGTCGCGAGTACCGATCAAAAGAATGACCAGTTCCCATGGGATTAAGTATAAAGCAGCATAGGCGCGAAGTAACTGCCATCGTGTATGTAATGTGTATACGTGTACCGAACGGCCTCGATTTCACGTTACACTCGGCGTGCAGCGCGCGTCCGCCTCGCGCCGTGCGAATCCTCGCATTCATTGCCCCGCGCGTGGTTCTACTTCCTTTCGGGACACGCACGCTCAGCAGCGTGTTCTCCCTCCTCTCGCTCTCTCTCCCTCTCTCTCTCTCTCTCTTTCTCACTAGGCAAAGCTACATATTTTCTCTGTAGCCGAGGTGCCTGCGAGAGAGAGAGAGAGAGGGAGTCGACGCATAAAGCCCAGATTTTATTGCAGGTGGATTCAAATTCCTCGCTCGGGTGGCTTTCGTATACGTACCTGGATGCTCGCTCGCGAAAAAAGGAATGAGTAGGTTGGTAACACCGACCAAGAGAAGGAGAAGAGAGGCAGAAAAAGGGAAAAAAGCTGGGATAGAGGAAACAAAAGAAGCGTGCGCGCTAGCGAAAAGAGAGAGAGAGAGAGAGAGAGAGAGGGACTTAGCGAAAATATAAAAAAGAAGCCCGTTATAACTGGAGACCGAGCCGCGTGACTCTCTCTCTCTCTCTCTCTCTCTGTCTCTCTCTTTCTCCTCACGTTAGCTCATAAACCACCGTGTATTCTATTTCGCTCGTGCTGCTCGCTCGCGCGCGTACACATGAAAATCTCGATTTTTTTTATCGTTCTACCTGCGTTCTGACCTTAAATCTTCCGCAGCGAGTGTGACACACCGAGCAAAAGGAAAAGGCTGTCACCCGCTTTCCGCAGTTTTATTGCGAAACGCCGAGAGAGAGAAGGAAAAGAAAGAGACAAAAAACCTGCTTTCTGCGGAAAGCGTCCACTTGCTGGTGTGTTCTGCGAAAGAGGAATCGCAAACGAAGTAAATGTCTCGTGATACGAAATTATTTCTCGTCGAAGCTGAGCAACTGTTGATTTGGAGTTATTCATTTAATCTCATCGATATGGCTGATGAAAACGTTGTATTACTACTTGCTACATTATTTTAAATAATCCTAGAACGATAGACAACACAATAACCTTAATGGTGTACGCATTACCACCTCGAGAGCAATGAAGGAAAGTCTCACACCCTTAAAGATTCATAAAAAAAAACAGTCATCCGTAACAAACGAGATTTGCGTACTAAATCTCACCCCGCGCCGACGACTACGTTCCCGGAAAGAAACAGAAACAAAGAGAGAGAGAAAAAACACGAAACACATAAAGCAAGACAGAAGTGCATAGCAATAGAGCGCGGAGGATATAGTAACACGAGTAGCCTCTCGAGATGGAAGCAAATGATTCGCGTGCGCGTAAGCGTCGAGAGATGGTAAACGAGGGGCCCTTTAGGGCCATCCAGCTCGACTCCTTCTCCTATGCGCTATGCTGCCGGTCAATCTAAACGACCCCTTATCTCACCGAGACGTCTTTATATCAGCGTCCGTTCGCTCGTAAGAGCCACGTGCGGCAACCACCGCCGCGCCGGGCCCCGCTTTTCCGCCATGGAAATCTAAATAAAACACGTGTATAACTGCAGCCTCGAGCGATATATATATACATATAGATATATAAATGCTTCTCCTGCTGCTGCTGCTGCTGCAAAGTGGGTGGACTTGATGTATTGCGTGCACGCGAGGAGGACTAGGGAAAAGATGATATTGTCGGTGGAATTAAATGACGTCCGTAACGGCCGTTAGGCGGCCTCGAAACGGCCTGGCAATTGTCGATTTTTGGAAAAAGACATATATATATACGTACTGTGTGTCGGGGACCGAATTATCACGTGCGCATAAGGGGGCTATTTTCGAAAGTGGCAAGGGTGGAAAAGCGGGAGAGAGAGAGAGAAAGCGAGTTTTCCGTACGCTCTCGAGAAATGGGGGTTTAGAGAGTCGTTTTTGGCTTCTCGTGAGAGTTACGCCGAATGAGCTTACGGCGGGTTTTAGGGGATGCGTACAATTGTGTCGCTCATAGCTCTATTTTGGTATATAAGTAAATGAAATGCTGCAGTGGTAAAATTAGTCCTTGGGAAATACCGATTGATCTATTCTCAGTAGAGCAGTTGCTTTTTTCCAATTATCATCATTCTTTTAGTGTTAATAAAAGTTCTTTTAATAATTATTGCTGACTTATAATTTGATCGGAAGAGAGTTTAATCATTCGAAATCTTTGTTGATGATATTTTGATTGAAGCGATCCTTAAATATCTCGCATGCGACGATGCATCACTTGATTTCTTCATAACGTGCATCCCAAATTAAATTGCAACACTGCAATCAATCATTTCCGCGCTCGCTGTCGTATAAAACGAAAATATACGATCAAACAAGAAATAAAGAGAAAAGGAACTTTGACACAATTTCGTCGGAGCTCCGGCATCAGTCCATAAAACGGCCAACAGCAGCAGCAGCAGCAGCAGCAACATATAACCTTCGAAGCACTCGGGGCACTTGACGCCTTCCACCCCTGGAGTGGCAACAGCTCGGCAATGCAACCACGCAGTGTAGTCGTCTGCGAATAGCACCTAACCATCGTCACCCTCTCTCTCATACACAGCAGCAGCACACGTCTCTATACCCACCAGCAGCAACAGCAGCAGCAGTAGCAGTAGCCTCCAAAGGGCAAGTATAGGGGCTAAGGGGGGAAGGGAGAGGGATAGGGTAAGGATGGCAGACGACGGCGACGAGGAGGAGGAGGACGACGACGACGACGACGGTAGCGCCCGGCAGTTTATAACTGCGTCAGCAGTTGCCACGCGTATATATAGAGTCCGCTCGAGGCCCCGAAGTTTAAGAGACTGTTACAAGCTGACGCCAGCTCGACTATCGGCTGCTCAGCTAGGGCTGCTGCCGAGATGATCCTGGCCTCACTCCCCCTCCCCCCACTACCCTTAACGGAGTGTATATACGGCCGTGAGAGAAACGGTGTGACAATCGACTTAGTCGAGAGTGTTTGGCGACAGCTGTGAAGCCAATAACTTGCTCCGAAACGAAGCACGGAGAGCGGCTACCGAGGGGCTCACGACCTCCTTTAACACCCAGCTGTATTGCACTATATATGTGTGTATATGTATGTACTTGGAGCGAGAGAGAGAGAGAACTTGGCTCAGTTCTAACCTGTCCGACGGCAGCAAGTGGTTACCGGGATATCTACGACGCCAGTATACACTTTGCGCACGCGGTGCTGCTGGTCGATTATAGGGCCAGTGAGCCCAAGCCGGCCCAACTTGACTCTCTCTCCCTCTCACTCTGCTTCTACGGATAGTTTACTTTATTGGACTTCCAGGACGTGCCAGAGAGAGAGAGAGAGAGAGAGAGAGAGAGAGAGAGAGAGAGAGAGAGAGAGAGAGAGAGAAAGGGAGAGTTAGCTAAGGGTCTCTGCGAGTCTGCAGACGTATCGAGGTCGTAGAGCGGATATTGTCAGGCGAAATCACGACGACGACGACGACGATGAACTCGATCGATCATTACGGCTTAATTGCGCGCATGCAAATGATAATTGATGGTTCGAGGATTCGCTGGAATTGGCTTTGCTGCTTCCGAGATGGACTACGCATTCGATTGTGTGCTGAGCCGAAAGGCGATTCTAATCAAGCTTCGCCTACAGCGAGGACATTTTCAATTTAAGAATTAATACAAATTGAGTAATAAATTCTAAGGCATTATATTGAAAAGGATACGCACACTTGTTAACACCGATGCTAAACCCAGATCATATTTTCCAGCTCCTGCGCGCACAATACGCGCGTAGCAGATAGACACGTCGGTAGCGAAACGTGTCAATTCCGAGAATAATAGCTTTTCAACGAGGCGTACAGAGTCGCGCTTGTCCTCGTATATATAACAATCGCATAATAAGAAAGCTTTTCATCGAGGCTGTAATTCTCTGGAAATTGGCCACGCCACAATAATTCAGCATTACAATAAAGCGAAAGCTCTCTTTCTCTCTCTCTCTCTCTTTCTCTCTCTCTCTTTCTCTCTCTCTCTCTCTCTCTCTCTCTCTCTCAGCTCTCTCGTAGCACATTCCATCGACGCGATAGAGGCGATGTTATGACTTCACGGATTGCGTTTATACGATCAGTTCTGGGTAAGAGGGCGTACTCTGGTATACAGCGCTAGCGCGGCGTGGGCGTGCAAGGGAAAGCGGGGGTGTACGCGCGCGAGAGAGAGAGAGAAAGGTCGATACGTGCAGATGCGATATATGAAGTATATATTGGAGCGGGAGCGAGAGAGTGCGAGAGTGCGAGCAGCACCGGCAGCAGCAGCAGCAGCAGCAGCGGGTAGTAGTAGTAGTAGTAGAGGCGCAGAGCAGCAGCGAGCGCGTCCACCGATCACAATTTCGCCAGGGCGGCCATTCATCACGTGACATGTGCTCCGCTGCCTGGTTATGCACGTGTTACCCTAATTGCACTGATTAACCAGCGACCTCGGTGTAACACAGGCGCCGTGACGAAAACGAACCATTCTGCAGCTTGTATATTACTGCAGGGCGCGAGCGCACGGCTGCACCACCACCACCGTCGCCATCGCCGACGCTACCGACGCTGCCGTATACCGCACAGCCCCCGACCAGCTCGCGTATATACGCGCGTTTCGCAAAGTCGACGTTAATTGTGATTAGGGGCTCAAGCGCGGCCTACCGCTACTGCTGCTGCTGCCGCTGCGCGTTCGGCCCTTTTAACCGGATCATATCTTTTACGAATTTTCACATCTTTCATACCGCACGCTTTTTACCCCCCCCCCCCCCATCCCCCTTTTTTTGGAACTTCTGTTCCTTTGTTGTCTAACGAGCTTTGTTGTTGTAGTTTATAAAGTTCGTTAATTAAGGATTGAGATAATTGTATAGAACAGTATAAATTAAGGTTTTTCCATGCCGAATTAGAATGCATCTAAATAAATTCTATTCATTTGTTTCTCTTGGTAGATAAACTGTATTACCATGATAAAAATGTCCGTAGTACAGTTATTACCCTATCTCGATAGGAGAAAAAACTTTTGGAAAAGTTTGGTTCGTAAAGATCAGGAAATCGCACATGCGGCTATCGCGAGATAAAAACAATTTGGTCCTTTGCTCTCGCGTTATAGAAAGCAGCGGATAAAATCGTCGAGTCGGAGAGTCGCGCGAGCGCCTGTAATATATATATGTGTGTGTGTGTGTGTGTGT
>UELV01093513.1:9563-30835 GCA_900490015.1 Megastigmus stigmatizans
CCTCAAAAGACGCATCGTTTTTTCGAGATGGTATCCGACAATTGCCCGAAAGATGGCAAAAAGTAGTGGCTAGTGACGGACAGTACTTAGAATCATAAACAGCTAATCACTTTTTCAGAATAAAGCCTCAAATTTTCGAAAAAATCGGCGGAAGCAAAGTTGTGCACCTAATATTATAGTATGTTTACTTCCGATTTGACATTTTCCTTTTCTATATGCATGCCTGTAATCAGATCGAATAAAATAACATGAAAGAATTAAATCTATTGCGCAAATGAAACAAATTTAAACTTTAATTTTAAAATTGTCGATTCTATAACTAAAAATTTAATTTTCTTGAAAGTTACATAGAATATGTAAGGGCGCATTAAAGATAAGCAAATAATATTTATGTGTATGCCCCATTCGATCGATCCATTCCTTATTACTCGTTAGCGCATATCTACATAATTTTAGACCAGATCGATGCTTCTACAGTGAATCCAAAATTAACGTCCTTGGAAAATTATATCCGCCGACACATATATTATAACTCACAGTTATCGACGATATGTTCACATCCACATTTTCTTCGTAAAATATTTTGCACCTAATACACGGAAAGAAAAATTCCCCACGAAACGTTATGACGAAAAATATTAACTTAACGGATGTTAATGCTTGGCATTACGAAACGTAAACATTAAGAAGTGTCACATTTCATGCTGCTCGTCACCACATCTCGTTATACTCGGAACGCGATTTATGGTGTCAAGCATAACAGTTTGAGAATCGACGGATGGCATTACACGCGATACTGACGAGCATAACGTAGCGTGATACCGAGCAGCACAAAACATGATGCCTAGCACTACGCCGAGCAATGCTTGACAGTACAACGGATGATGCCAAGCAGTGCCCCGCATAGTGACAGCTGAGCATAACGATTCGTAGTGAATCTTTCTTTCCGTGTATAGAAAAAAATGTAAAAATGATCAACATCTTTGCATTCCAAATCAACTAAATTCCACAGTCAGCGAGTTACCATGTACGAATTTCCCTCCTCTCGAAAACTTCGATCCAATCATTTGCTCGTCCTTTTAACACACACACACAAAAATAGAGGCGCGCAGAATGATCCAACAGAAGCAAGTTAAGATCAATTTATGCGCAAGCGAAAACAGAGCGCTTAGCTGGTCGAAGTACGAAAAGGATTTTGTCTCTCTCTCTCTCTCCCGCACATGTGTGCACAGTAGCAGCACCAGCAGTAGCATCTCATGTACGCGCATGGCAATCCCATCTTATAATACACCTATATACATCTCCGGCTTTGCGGCCTCCGCTTAAATGAGACGAAGCAACAAGCAACCATAGAAAGAGAGAGAGAGAGTATATATAATCCTTCACGCACTTCATTTCCCTTTCGCGCGCTTTCGATTCGTGGCTGCTGCTCTTCTCCGCGCTGCTTGCACATACACACACACGCGCGCGCGGCCTATTTGGGCCAATTAAACGCGCCCCATACGTGACATCACCGAGTTCCTCGATGCTCTCTTTTCTCTCTCTCTCCATCTCTCCCTCTTAGTCTGTCTGCGCCATGTATTATATATACAGGGTTTCTCTCAATTGTCTGCTGTACGGAGTTGGAATGAAAGAGCGCGCGAGAGCGACGAGAGGAAGGGAGTAAAGGGCTTTGTGTGTTTCTGATGTCTGCACGAAGCGTAGAGAGAGAGACTCAAAGACGCGCGAAGATGTCAGGCACGAGGAATGCCGGGGAAATGCATTATGTGCGCAAAAGAATGTGCAGGACCGTTCGCGCGAGCCTGAGTGTGCAGAGAGAGAGAGAGAGAGAAGGCAAGAGAGAGGCGCCTGAAAGAGATTTCTCGGAGTGCGACTATTAATTCTCGCGTGCGCTCGCCGAGGCTGGAATTAGTATGGCGATTCGACGAAAAAGGAGTTTGCGGCTTTATTGCAAGTCTAACAAATCCATCTTGGCGCATTTATGCCGAGACTCTATTTCTGGCTCATTTGATAATTCGACCATTGATTTTACTATTTTATTTTATTTTTTTCAAATTGTTGGTCACTTTGGCTTTCACTCGTTTACTTATGCGTTGGCAAATTTGTCCAGTTTATTATGCGCGAGTTTGCTTTTTGAATTTATTTGACGGTATGAATAAGGCTTGCGATATATTACAAAAGTTGATACCATGTCTAAAGAAATTTTTGTAAGGAAACATAATTTTTATTAAAACTTTTATGTGAAATAAAACTGTTCATTTGGTAAAAGCGTGAAAACTATAAAATTTTTCGGAGCAGAAAAGTATCCTTTTGAAAAGTGGATTTCATGTGGGCGGTAACAAAAAGAGAAACTATTTACATTTTCTAGAATTTGAATTGCATGAATTTGCAATGTCTTTTTGCTTGTATATCGTTACTTTAAAGCTACAGTTTCAGTTCATCTTGGTCAAAAAAGCTTACATTTTCAGCTTGAAGTTTGTCCTCCATTTCTAAATATTTGAAATTAAACCATTTTTGTATACGAGTTTTGAAAAAGAATAATCAGCACATTGTGGTTATAATTTAAAGCATGGAAACAATATGTTTCCTAATACTTAAAACGGCTTAATCAAATAAGTAAAGAGAGTCTTAATTTACAGAAATTATCATTGTTGTATACTACTTCAATTTACTGAACCATTACTGATTTTATTTTAAATAAATGCTCTAAATTGTAATAAATCAAATTTTTTAATTGTAAACGTTAAAATTAAAATAAAATTTTAACAGATTCGCAGATTGATAGTAATGTACTTATGCAATAAATTCTGTGCTTATAATAAAAAGTAAAAAACTTTTAATCAATTCTATGTTTTTTCCGATATAATAATCTCCTACAATTTCTCCTATATAAGTACAATGCCATAATAAACTTTTGTCATTATGTCAGATCATAAACCAACTTTATAACCGCTCCATTCCTACAACATCTTGCATTACAAAACGAAAATTAAAGAAAAAAATATTACGCTCAAAGTTTTTTATCTCTCCCTCCGTATAAATTATTTTCAACGCTAAAAACCATCTGTCGCTATAACCTTTACCCGACTTCGCTTTACAGCAGCAGCAACTCCAAAAAAAAACACACGAACTAATTACGAACGCACTCGAAGAGAGCTCGTCTAAAAAAAAAGAAAAAGAATGAGAAGAATCTTCACCGCGAGATCCAAGCATCCTTCTCTATATCGCGAAGCATACATAAATACATATTTCAGGGTCTATTTTTCTTTCCTACCTCGAGGGTACACGAACTTTGCTCTAATTATCCTAGATACAGCGTCAAAATGAAAAAAAGAAACAAACGTGCTGCGCAGCGATTATAAAGAGTACTGTACGAGTCGATCGAAAAAAACAAAATAGCGAACAAGTGCAGAGAGAGCCTCTCGACGTGTCGTCTCATCGATATGCCGTTACAAATAATCGACAATAGCCCCTTCTTAGGCGCTCTCTCTATGTCCGCGCGCGCACGAGAGATCGATATACAATAAACGGGGACTCCGCCCTCGCACGCACACACTTGGCCCAATTCCGCGCGCTGGGGCTTTATAAAGAGAGCATCACGAATTTATTGGTGCAACGAACGAACGCACAGCAGCAGCAGTGACGCTGTCTCGACATATACACACACGCACACATACACACAGCACGCGATAACGCGATTGCCATCGGTTGCTGCTGCTGTTCATGCATGCCCGCGTTCCCCGGCGCCACCGGCGCGCCTTCCTAAGCTCTTTCTCTTTCGCTCTATGAAATTGGAATTCTCGATAGACCGGTCTCTGTGTGCGCGCGCGCGTGTGTATATGTGTGTGTGTGTGTCTGTGTATGGGTGTGTGTACGAGTACGGCGTACGCGCCGGGCGCGCTAAACTATTTCCGCGCTAGCCGCTTTGCCGGCCGGTCTCTTCTATATACATACGCCTTTGAGACTGTATGCGTCGTGTGTGCATGTCGAGGTTGGGCACGTGTGTTTTCAGGGATCGATGAACGACTGGCTTGCGCGTAATGAGAGAGCGAGAGCGAGCGAGAGAGAGAGAGAGAGAGAGAGAGAGAGAGAGAGAGATATGTATATGGAGCGTTACGGCTTGAGTTTGTGCGCTGGGTGAAAAGTTTTATTGGGAAGTTTGTGAACGGCAGGCTTTGATTCGACGGTTTTATATATTGTTGCGGTACGACATAAATATCGATTTTGCGAATGAAGACTGCCAAATTTTGGTGACTAAAAATATTGAGAATTAGTTGTATCTGCGGGATAATGGTATTTGAAGAATTTAGCTTTGTGTTAATATATGAATTTAACTTAGCAAAATATCATGTTTCAATAAAATGCTTATTCAATGTTTTAAGTTTATATAGGTTTGTGCTTATACATGCTATTACATGAGTACACGAGTTTTAGTAATGAACTGCATCGTTTATTTAATTTATTTTTATCTGTTCTTTACATTACAAAATTCCTGAGATATATTTTTTCTAATATTAGCTGATTAGCACTGAGTGGGAGCAAAAATAGAGCGGCGTTAAAAAAATGAAATATATCTTATATATTTATTTTTTTAACGCCGCTCTATTTTTGCTCCCACTCAGTGCTAATCAGCTAATATTAGAAAAAAACTGGTGTTTGTAGACTGTAACTATACAGTAAATAAAAAATTGAAACTCATTTACCCCTCGCTTTGGTAGAATATTATTGAGTTTGTAGCTTGGACTACCTCCACGCTATCAGCGCTGTTTAGGTAAACGTAATACCGATAAATGCTTTAAAGACACTGACCGCAAACTATAAATAACTCCTGCATGTTTATAAACTTACATCTTTTTTTTTTACTGTAACATACAATAATTATGTTGATTTCTACAAAACTTAATACAAATGTATATGGCTATATTTATAATAATTAATTAAATAAAGTGTTCATTGCACAAACAGAAAACTTTATATTCAATTAAAGTTTTTCTATGTGAAATCTACCTATCGACTAACTCCTATAATTACAATTTATTAAAAAAAACTACGACGTGATCATGATAAGAAAATTAATTTTATTCGCAAAAGTATTAACAATAAATAAATGTTGAATCATTGACTGAAGTGTTTGGAAGTTTAGACCAGCGTATTTACGAGATTTCGGTATTATTAAATCATCCGATCAAACATTGCATGACTGATATGTGTGTATGTATAAGTCGGCGGCGTACCCAGGGTGGGCGATTGTTTTTCCGATTGACTAAAATAGAAACGGGAGTATAGCGCCGTTGCTTGTGTATTTTCACACATACAAGCCCGAGTGTTACGTCAGTTTCGGTTATAAAAGGGGGAGAAGAGAAGCGGACCGTTTGCGACGAGGTGATATCATAGCATTGTGATGGGGCTCTTTGTGTGTGTGTCTATGCGTGTGTGCTATGTGTGTACGTCGGGTATTAAGGAAAAAATTCAGATTGTATGTACGTGTGTGCACTAGTATGTTTGATGGGAATTGGACTTGAGAGAGATTTGTTAGCTGTTCGATTTAGTTAGCGCGGGATGCATCAGCTCGTTTCGAGTTCCGGAATAAATTTGTTTGGATGCGATGAGTTTTCGTTTAGAAACGATACACCCGAACTTTTCAAGTGTATCCAATGCGGATTCATTTGTTTTTCTCCCCCTTTTTCTTTTTCGTCTATACATTCGAACTCGTGTAACGGACTTTATAGCAATTTTTCACTTTTCTTTACTGACGTGCACCCACGATGATGCAGAAAGTTAAAGCAGTTATAAACGAAAACGTAATTATGCATAGAGATGCGGGCATATTGTGATGACGTAACGAAATTTTAGTGTTTAATGGAAATTCGATTACTTCAATTTCGTCCGTAACCTTGTAGTTTTTATCGATTTATGCAAAAACTCTCATTCATGGTATACATTATTTTTAATAAATAAAGAAAGAGAAATTAATCAATAAACGAAGACAAAAATTCTAAACTTATGAACTAAATTTCAAGATAAAAATTACCCTGAAGTATGGCAATCGTGGACATGGGACGAACTGCCATTCTGGCAAATTTTACCGTGAAGTTCAGGGTGAAAATGGCCAAAACCATTGCATGTGATGATTTGGGGTTAAGTTTCACAATTGATTACTTGTATTAAGATTTAAAAAAATCATGAGTACGAAATTGGTAGGTAGTTATATGTAAAGCAATTCACAAACATAAATATTGTATTGAAACCAAGTATAAGATTATGAGGGTCTGATAAAAATTTGAAGAAAACAAACAGCGCGTCTAACCTTTCTTATTGACTTGGCTTAGCCGTCTTCCCTATAAAAATTATAGGGACCTCACGGTAAATTTTATATGGAATATAAGTTTTTCTTTTCAATACTTCAAGATAATAATTATATGGTATTTCATAATAAATATATATTTTAAATACACGATGTCCCACTATTAACCAGAATTTAACAGTAATTATTCTTAAATATTTCTCGCCGTGTATACATGAACGCAATATATGTTTTTTTATAATTTTAGTTAATGAGAATAAATATTTACTAATGTTTTTAAACGAGATCCGTTAATGTGATTGATAAAACAATAACACTATAAAATTATTAAAAAAGTTATAGTTTATTATCAAAACTTTATCATCAAAACTTTATTAACAAAATTTAATACATCTCTTTGAAAATTTGATGCTTTTATCGTATTAAAAAAACTCATGACATGCTTTGTACGTGAAGTCGCAAAAAGAGTACCATTGAACTCTGTTTATTCAAAACTCAATGCAAACAAAGCTTTTAAAAGTGACGAGATTTTCGAGTACACACGGTAAAAAAAGATTAGTAAAGTTTTAGGAATGTCATAATCATGAAAATTTTG
Source organism: Megastigmus stigmatizans (assembly GCA_900490015.1). Lineage (NCBI taxonomy): Eukaryota > Metazoa > Arthropoda > Insecta > Hymenoptera > Megastigmidae > Megastigmus > Megastigmus stigmatizans. Next base: position 16,463 of record UELV01093513.1, read on the forward strand.
TCAATAAGGAGCTTTGCGTGCACGGATGAGTCACGTACCAAGTATGCTCTCTCGGCCTTAGCGAAATAAAAGTAATTTCAAGCCTCGTTAATTGAGAATCTCCAAGATTTATAGGCTGTTTGTGTCAAAATAATGTTAAGCAGAAGAACATCTCGCCGAAACCTTTCTCATGCTGCAATTGCAACCTACCTTCATCACGGGCTTCACAATTTTTTTTATCGGAAACCCTATGAGTCGAGGGACAGGCATCGTTGTTGATTCATATTAACCGGAAGCATACGGAAACATCGATTGTTTTACATTGTCAATGTTTAGGTTGAGGTTTTTTTCATTTGATAACATGCATTATACGATTTCAGTTGAATTCAAGCCAATAACCTTTTAAGCCAATACTGAAATGACTTTTCCTTGATTTTAGTAAATATTTCTTTTTACACGGAGTAATTATTTTTGCTGACAGTTAAGTGCTAAGTTTTGTAAAAAGATTATAATCAAGTATAATTATTGCTGGTAAATGGTTTTCATAATCTTTTAGAATCTAATTTTTATTACATCACCATAAAGTATCTAAAAGCATTGCTGTATTGTACAGTTTTATTGACATGCTAGCGTGGAATGTTTGAAAGGTTATCAAGGTTAGCACAGTAATTTTAATAGTATAGCTTAGAAAAACGTAATTGATATAATGGTTATACACTGAATAACAAAACTGTGGCGCAGTATAATCCATTTTTTTTTCTCAGCAAAAATTGTCCAATCCTTTACCTTACTTAAAATAGCTTCATATATATCTGACTTCCTGAGATTAGATTACGTTCATTTCATCGAATCTTCTTTTTTAAAAGCCATCAAAAACGATCTCGTGTTTACTCAGTTACTGCAAAATAGCCATCTATTTGTCACGCTTATCGTTGCGGTCGCAAGCGGCTATTCCTGTCGCAGCCAGGTTTTACTTATTATTGCACTAAATGTAACCAATGACAAAGTACTCCTCAGCAACTCGATAAATTACCTCCTACGCAGCAGCGACGGCGGCGGCAGCAGCAGCGCTTGTCTCCAAAAATCGTAAAACGCAAATTAGCCCAACAGACCTTCGCCCAAGGATTTTAATAACCCAACCCTCGCTCGCGCATTTGTTCGAAAGCTTCATTGTTCACACAAGCTTGCCTCGACATCTTGCGAAATAGAGAGAGCGAGAGAGAGAGAGGGAAGAAAAAAAAATAACGGAGTCGCTTGCCCGAGAAAGTGTTCTCGTTAAATGCGTTATGAGGCGTAAGAAAAAGAAAGTAGTTAAAGTGACGCAATTGGGAAAAAAAGCGTGCGCATAGCTGCTGCTGCTGCTGCCGCAGTGGAATAGTGTGCGCGTGCACGCTCGACTTCGCCGATACTATATTAAATAAAGCTATCAAATTCCGCGTCCGATAAAGGACGAATAGCCCAGAGCACGGAGCGGTGGCGGCGGCGGCGCGTGGAGAGTCCATTTTTGGCTTCGTTCCAGCTCCGCCGATTTTCAGTTCACTGGCAAGTTCGACGATGAATCATTTCCTTTTGCTTCTTCCCCTCCCCCTTCAATCGAGCGCGCGCGCGCGACTTCGTCCTCCTCGTCGTCGTCCTCGTCGTCTCTCTTGTCTCATCTATGTATGTACGAGAGACATCACATATACGGACAACCGAAAAGAGGGTCGCAAACCTATATAGCGAAAGAAAAACTCTCGCATCCAAGTACATATATCGATTCTGCTGCTTCTTCTCTCCTTCCCTTCTCATTTCCACTGTTTCTTTTCAACTCGCGCGTTTTTTTTATTGCTGCGCTGCAGTTTGACCGTGCCAATTTTCCTCTGCTCTTTTAGGTTTCCGGCGTATTTGCATTGTATATAGGTAAAAAGTAAAGTTGGGGAACGTGTATTGACCATTTAGAAATACATTCTGTTCGCTTTCGTTCTAGGCCCCTGTGGGGTTTTTTTTTGTGGCAGCAATTCTTTTTAGCGACACGCGACATGAATAAACTATGTGCTAATATATATAGGTTCTACTTGTTCCGATTTCTGCACCAGTATTTCACATTGATATGTAATGAAAATGTTGCGTTGCTTTCGTTTCGTTTACTAAGTGACACACTAAATTCGTTTTTCTAGCTTTTTTTTTATCGTGGCATTCTTGTGAGAATTGTAATTAAAAGTTAAGATCAAAGCTTTTTTTTATTTACAAATTCTAGCACACAGTAGTCTCGAGTTAAAAGCTGGCGATTCTTTTTAAAAACTGAATTATTATCGAATTTCGGTAACACGAGAATAAAAGTGAGTCATCATATATTCAATAAGAAAGATCGTGGTGCCAAAAATACTTTAGCTATGTAATATTGTGTTTTTCGCGGATAAGTTCGCATATTTTTCAATACGGATAAAATATTGGGAATGGAAATAGATGATTCGTGAGATTTCTCTTATTTTTACATTCGGCGGCGATCGTTCCTTTAAATCTGAAGTGACCAGCGCATACTAAAATTATCGTAGATTTAGTTCAGGAAAAAGCACAGCACTTTTATCAAAAAAAATTGGCCGTTTCTAGCAGTTAAATTAAAGTACATCCTACTATATAACAGAAATTTACGAATACAGAGAGAAATAATACATACACGGCAGAAAAATGCAAATTTATCTGCAATTTCAATTTCATATAAAAACCTATACGAACATTTGCGGACTTTTAGGCGATCGAAATGAAAAAAGTTTATAAATAATCAACCTCTTTCAAACACGTTTGGTTGCATTGATTTCCACAAACCGGTGTATATCTAAGCTATGTGTATTCCTAACTCTGGTATACACGCGCGTGTACATTTCCAGTCGGCCATGTCCGAGAGAGTAGGCACAAGACCGATTAAACACTGAACTGGTCGGCGCGCCGAACGAGTGTTCGCTTGTTTAAATATTTACGGTATAATAGACCGATGTGCAAATAGCGAAAATGGCTTGGGAATGTGTACACATTCGCGTGAGTCTTCTTTTAGACCGCTGGTCAGTTCTACAGACGCTCACTAGCGTCAATTAGAAATCTTTTATTTCCTTTAGTTCGCAATGAATTTCTAATTTAGGCAGAGTAAATGTTTCCTGAAGTGAACTGACATTGTATTGTGTCTAAACTTTCTCCGTACGTTACAATTATAGGAATTTAAATATTAATTAACAATGTTACTAATTAAACCAATTATTTATATTATACTTCGAAGATGTGGTTATCGTATAAAACAGTATTTGTACTTAAAAGTTTTTTTATTTAAGTGTGATATCAAGCGATATTACAAATTTTTTTAAAAGCAATTACTCTTAATTCTTCGATAATATACTTTTGGACCTCGTGATTTATAAAAAAAAGAATAATGGACGATTGGGTTCAGACCGATAACTGCAGTAATAACCGTGTAAATTTATGACTCTGAAACAAGCGAGCGTGTCATAACAATCGATAAATCATAAAAAAAAATTTTAGAGAAAAATATTTTTTTACCTAAAATAAAAACGTTGTTTACAGTTTGTTAAACTTCATACAGTATAGATTTTATAATTTTATTGCATTGCATTTAGCTAACGTTGTTCATTAACTTGAAGAATTGATAATTATTTGAACAAAGCAGAATACGCTGAAATGTACTGAAAGAGCATGAGACTATGTCTGTTAATGTCTTATTATTCATATAAACATTCTTTTTGCTTCTGTAGGTATAAGAACATAACTTCACAGTAAAATCCATTTTACGAATTTCCCAGGTATTAAACTAATTTTTTCGATCATAAACAAAGAGCTGAAGTTACATTTTAAACTCTACCGATAATTAGTTTTCTATTCACTCCGCTAAAACGTATTCCGAATCCTCGTTAAAAAAAAGATTAACTGTTCCGAGGTTAGAGAAAGAAAGTACATTCCCAGCCAATAACTATTCCATATTCCGCAACAATTTCCCCCAAACCCAGCATTCGGACTACAAAAAAAAAAGTTTCACAAACGATCCAATTTCTACTTCTCCAACAACGCATAGATATAAAACCTCTCCTTTGCTTAAAATAAAAAAAAAAAAACTAAAACGTGCAAACACACGCGCTCACCGAATCGAAGTCCATCAGCGCGACTGCGGAATGTTTTTTTCTGTTTTCACGTGCTGCACACTATAGTGGTCGCGTGCCTCAAGCCGTATAGACGCGTATACACTCGCGGGTTAATTATTCGCGTAAATGCGCGCGTACGGTAGTGGTGCTCTCCGGCCGCGAAAAAAGAAAAGTGATTAACGCGTCGCTGCACAACCACTCTGTGTGTATTATATATACGCACTTCCCTAAACAGTTTTCGCGCTTCGCAGAGAGAGGGAGAGAGAGAATTAAGGCTTGCACGAACACAAAATGCACGCATGGGAGAGATGATGTGCGCGTCTATTGCAGTGGCTATATACGCCGCGTTTGTTTTCTCTCGGTTCTATTGGTCTGCGCGCGTGCTGTGTGTGTGTGCCGGGACGCTGATTTATGGGCGCCGTTAATAACGCGTTCTTGAGGAGGCACATGCGGGGGCCGATAAATAGCCAACGCCGATGAGAGCAGCGACTCGCGCGCAGTCCGCTTAGGCCGGCTTATCTACGCTGCTGCTGCTGCTTCTCTTCCCGTTCACTGTTACACGCCTTTTTCTCTGGCGCATTGCTCTATTTTTTTTTATTCGTGGAAATTGATCCGCTTTTGCTCTGCGCCTTTTCTCTTACGATTGCTATGGTCAAACATTATTGATCTGCTGTGGAGATGGGGGATTCGATTCTAGATGAGAATGGATAGATGAAAATGCTGAGTGATTCCTTGATGCCCTGGTAATATCTCAATGGGATGAAAATGCAATAAAAGCAGTGAGAGTGCAGGATGACTTTCACCGATCAGTGAATATTACGCTTATTCTTATATGTGCTGTTTAAGGAAAATGAGATTGCACGTAAAAAGAGCAATTTATTATTTACAGAACATTGTGGAATTATCTCTTTGCTTTTAGTGGTATCTAAATTATAATTTTTTTCACGCTCGTTTTTGATAACACGGAGATTTTGCGCAATTTGATACAAAGATTTATAACCATCCATCCTTTTCATTCTTAAATGTTGAACCCATATATACATTCATATACAAGTAGAATACTTGAAAATAAGTGTTGGATTAAGTTATGCATATACTAAGAAACTTAAGGTCAAGCCAAGACTTTAAGACGTCTTATAATTATGAATATTTTAGTCGCAGATTATTAAAATATTCAAAGATTTTGAAGATAATGTACGAATAAGAAAAGTTCTATTTTAGGGATGCAAATTGAAATTCGATCAATTTTCATCATCATTTGCATATTAGATTTTGAATTTTGTATTAAAAATTTTGAACAGTAACTTATATATACATTATAAAAGAATCAGTTATAGCTGACGTAAGATATTTGTAATGCTATATAGAAGAACTTTTCAATGCTTCGCAACACTATCATCAAACGAACATTAAAATAAATATTGGCTTACATTTGATTTAATAAAATAAAAATTACAAAAGCTCTAATTTCCCTTGAATCACAAGTTCATATTTGTTGATATAAAAACGTGTAGCGTAGACTTTCTAAAACCGTCTGTAAACATCTATAATCTTCTTTCTCATCCTAAAAACCAACGTTGCTTTCTTCATCGCTCCAAGGTTTATCTCGTAGCACATATACATATACACACACAGAAGAACCAAATCAGTTAAATTGATCGTCAGCAAATTTTCGAGTGGATATAATTTCCAGCCGAAAGCGTCTCTCCCCGTTGACGACGACGATGACGATGATCGCATGGAAACGGTGTCGCGGGCGCGCGCGCGCGAACGCAGAAGCAAATAAAGCTCTGCGGGCGCTTTTGCTTCGTGGTATACACGTCCATCCTCGTCCGTGCGCGTTGTATATGACCCCACCAATCGCGATCAGTTTGTGTTATGAGGTAATTCAAGTGCAAAATCTACGCTGACCTACTTGATTTTAAGTGGCGATTTTGTTTCATAATCGGTCGCGGCACTCTGGAGCCCCTCGCACACACAAACACACACACACACTGCGCGCACATATACATATACGGAGCTGAGCCGTGTGTTCCTTTTATTTGTCCCGTTGTTTGGCTTTGCGTCTCGTCATTTTCTGCTTAGCTGGCGCATTGTCTGAGAGGCATTAGAAATTTACACGTACATACACGGACACGTATATAGGCGACTTAAAGCTTTATATACGCGTTGAGAGAGAGAGAGAGAGAGAGAGAGAGAGGGAGAGAAGTGCCGCACGCGATTCGACTTCCCTCCTCCCCCTTTTTCTCTCTCTCACTCGGGTGTGTATGTGTGTGCAATGTGCACTTTTCCACTGGTTTTTTCTTATCCGCCAGCAGCGGTGAAACTTGGTAGCCGTCGAGGCGATATAGACGGGACTGGGAGTGTAGGCCAAGACGGGATCTCTTTTTCTGCCAGCCTATACACAGACACACACATGCACACAGAGACCTATTCCCCTTTCACAGATATACCACAGGAACGCGCGTGTGTATATATGTATATGCGTTTAGAGCAAGAGCGAGACCATAGCGCTGTGCCAGAGACTTTTTCGTTTGATCGACGTATAAGCGCGACTGGTGTACTTCTTATTTGGCGATGACTTCAGCTTCTGCGGACTCATTTCTTCTCTCTCTCTCTCTCTCTCTCTCTGATTTTTTTCGTTGCGTCAGTATTATACTTTTCCTTTTTTTCTCTCTCTGTTTATCCTTTCCTTTCTCGCGTGAAAAGGAAGAATGCACACACGATATACGATTTCTGCAAATTACACGAAAGATATATTGTGTATCTTTGCAGAATTGGTGTGTGTGTGCAGTTGCGGTAAATGTTGGCGCAATGCTCGCGTGGCAAATATATGCTGTGTTCTCCACTCATTCTTTTGGGTTGCCCCATGCTCCAGAGAGTTCATTATCGGATAAACGTGTGAAATTTTGCGCGATTGTGAAACGATAATGATGGCACAGTTAGATGCACCCGCGAGTTATTAGACAATGCTTGAAAACGAATCATGAGCGGAGAGCACATGCACCTCGCTAACTAATTTGTAGCTACATGCGGTGTTGACAGCTATCACCTGTAAACCATTCCTATTCATTTGCGTGTTTGCATTGTCACATTCGATTACAATGTGCTTTTTATTATTCGCTTAGCTTTGATCGCATATAGATATTCTACCTACTGTCTATTGATTCAGCTATGCAAATTTAATCGAGACGACAACTCCTTGGAAATGTAGATTTATAGCTTGCATTCGGTCTATATAGAGTAAAAAAAGTCTTACACAGTTTACATTATGAAATATATTTTTAGTTAAAAAAAAAACATTACATTATCTAATAATCACGAAACTCTTTAAAAGGCTTCTCGTCAGAGAAAATTGGGCCATTCTCTCTGCTGAATTGGTTGTAACTAGTACTGAGATCTTTCAACTCTTTTAGATACGTGGACTATTATGTTGATAAAATTAATTTTATTTTGTAAACGGTTTTTTATTGTAATAAACATTGTTAGTTACAGCTACAAAATTTCAAAAGATTAGTATAATTAATTGGTACTAAATTCGTAGACGAAATACGCTTCATGTTAACGATTCGCATTCACATAAAGCGAAAAACTCACTTATCTTTGATGCATGGTTCGAGAAGCATCTTACCGAGTAGAGCTTATCTTTCGTTATGCTCATTACCTTTGCTCAACTCCCAAATTGGTATGTGCCGATAGCCAGTCCGATACACAGTCCCTTTGATGCGGAAGAGCCACGTGCCCCTCGAGTTCGTCGCTGAATATGAAATCGGTTTTATTTAGAAAATTATCTGTTACGTATATCTTCCGTGTACCGAATACACGTATATATGCGGGAGTTCGCGATATACATGCTTCTAAAATCAATCATCCGTAGCTATTTATATTACAGCTGACATTCAGTGTGTGTGTGTGTGTGTGTGTGTGTGTGTACGTCGAGTGGACAAACTAGCGTTGACCCATTGAGGCTCGAGTATGCACTTAGCATCTGACATGATTTCTAGGTTATTGATCAGCCCAAGGAGCGCTTTTATTCTATATCAAGTTCAAGTTCTAAAATCTCACTCTCTCTCGTTTTCTAGTCTGACGCAGATAAAATTCAATGTAGTTTTAGATAAGTTGACGGGGACAGTTTTATGTGTGGATAGTGAATATCATAACGCGGAAATTTTTCTGTCAATGGAACAATCGAATTACATGCTCCGATTGAGCTATATAGTTTAAAAAAGCGCCGAACCAGTCTCTCTTGCGTGTCGGAGAGTAAAACGCGTTTTCGTGTTAAACATAAAATACGAGACGATAAAAGCGCATTTTATTATCTGTTTATGTCACCCGCCTCGCGCATGAGTTATGTTACACGCAGATATTGTCATAACGATTGCTTCTTGCTACGGACGCTGTTGTTATTACCCCGAGTTACTGACCAGCTCTTTTTCATTCTTGATTGTGGTCAAGGTTTTATCATGAATCTCGTTGTGCTCTGGGTAGTAAAAGAACATCTTTTCCGGAATTCTGATATTAGACTTTTCATAAACTCTGCAGCATTGAAAGTACATTTAACAATATGTGTATAAAAATTATTATTTTTTTTACAAAGGTTCTTAAGTTGCATTTCCGTACTTTATATTTAGTAATAAATTCGCATTTCGAGCTTGGCAAGCATTTCAGTTCTAATTTTCAGTTTTTAAAGTGTACCCTTTTATAAATCTATTTTAAACCACTGCCTGATCCATCCCAGCACTAGTCAACACAATGCAAAGCCTTTCTAAAGGTGTTAAAAATCAATGTAAGACTCGCAAGGTCTAGAGCATATCTCTCTCTCTCTCTCTCTCTCTCTCTCTCTCTCTCTCTCTCTCTCTCTCTCTCTCTCTCTCTATTTCAATTAAATTTCTTATCTAGAATGCAAGCTAAATAAGGTGCGAAGAGAAGAAAAAAAAGCAAAAAAAAGCGCATTCAGAACGAGATGCGCGCATATCGCGAGTACAGTGAAATGTGTGTTTTTGCCCCGCAGCGCAGCGTTTCATATTATACCTGCACATGCACTTCTCGCTATACAAGTGTTTTTCGCTCGTTTCCACTCAGCCGCTGTTCGCGCTCTCGCGCGTCTCGTTCTGTTGACTCGCGTGTGTGCACAGATATTATACACAAAACACAGCAATAGCAGCAGCAGCAGCAGATGAATGGGGCAATGGGTTTTTAAACGTGGTTTTGTTTTCTGCTTTCAGAATGGAGTGGGTGGAGATCATCGAGCCGAGGACAAAGGAGCACATGTACGCCAATCTGACGACCGGCGAGTGCGTCTGGGACCCGCCACCTGGTGTACCTGTGTAAGTACATGTATACATTGCAAGGGCGTGTGCAAGTGCGGCATGTGCACACAGTAGTCGTGTATGTACGCTGCTCTCGATTTCAATTCATTAATCCGATGTGCATTTGGCGCCAGGCGCGCGCGCGCAGCTGCCTTTGTTTTCGCGGCTATATGCCGCTGAATCGAGTAATCCGATCTAGTGGCGCATTGGCCAAGTTCATCTGCCTCAGGTTTTTTTTTTATTGCTATGATTATTTCGGTGTTGGTTTATTTAGGCTGCGTGTATACAAAGCGTTGCTTATCGATGATTGAATTGATGCGCGCATTTTTAAACGTTTCAACTCTTTTGTATGTAGTGTATTAATTTTTGTATTTGATAAGAGTAAATCGGCAATAAATTAGATCCGTTATCAAGAACAGAGAACTTTAAAAAATATATATTCAAGAATCAAATTGAAAAGGTGAGACGCCGGGCGTCGCCGGTACTTATCAAGGGATTGCGGATTGCAAAGAGACACATTCTTTAAAATGACAATGATACCATTTTCATGTGCGTGCCTCTTAGCAAGAGAGAAAGCGAGCTCGCAATTACATTCATTCAAGAACAAAGGACAAATAATGGAATAGAAAACACTCTAGCGCTTTTGCTGCGTCTTTAGAAAAATTTGGCATTATTCGCTGAGGTCACGCGAAATTACAATATCATTACAGTAGGAAAACCTTTTCTTTTTAAAAGCCCCAGCGATACGACAGTTTGCTATGCAGCTCCAATCACTTTCTCCGCAGTTCATTTCTAATTACTCTAATAAATTAATTCGCGATGGTAATGAAAACCACGCGGAACGGAGCTACAGCGTAGATCTTGGTACAAATTTCGCCCGAGCATGTTATAATGAAATTTGGAAAGTGGACACGCGCAGTAGGTATATATAGCTCCCAACTCGCGTACGCCCTCGTGTATATATAGGCGAAAATCCAGTTACTCGCAAAGTTTGACATTAATACGCTTTATATATTATCACCGCGGCGCTCGATCCAATCAATTAGGCCTGGGCTTATATACACCCCCGCGTCTCTCTCTCTCTCTCTCGTGTGGATACAGCGATGCAGTTCAAATAAATTACGCATCGAGGCGCGCGTGCAACTATTTACCCGTTTATATACGCGTATAAGTTTCAAGGAATCCCTGCGCGTTTAAAACTCGGCGCGCGCGACATAGTCTCGGGGCAATCTATTTAGATTAGAGAAAGTTGCAGTGTGTCGCTCCATCGATGTATATACACAGGCTCGTTCTCGCGATCCCGATTCTCCATATAAAGCGCTCCACGGATTTCCTTATGCGATTAGCGCGAGTGTGTGTCTCTTAGTAGTTTGTAATTCGAGTGTGTGTCGCGACATCGGTGATATTACACTTTCTATAAAGGCTTTTCTTTTCTCCCCTTTTCTTGCTTGCTTGCTTGCTTCGCGCCGTGCATTGTTAATTGCGATAATGGAGCGCGTGACCAGAAGGGGAGTGAAGAAGAAGAAAAAAAAAACTGGAGTGGCCGTGTGTAATTACGCAAGAATGCCACCGAAACTCCTGCGTGTATACGCGGTATATAGGCACACACAGGTGCTTTTTTTTGTTGTTGCTTCTACGAGGTTCACAATACACCACGATTTGGATGTTTAAGATAGCGCGAATTTCTTCCTTGACGCGCGCGGCGGGATTTCTGCACTTTTTCTCTTGTTTTGGAGGACGCGCAATATACAGGCGGTGCGCAAGTTAGATAAATTGCTCGGTGCGAAAAAAGCTATTCAGGATTGCTGCTGCCGGTGTTTAATGTCTGACCTTATTTCAAAATAAATAATTTCTTTTTCTTTCCACTACGTGTGTGTGTGTTAGCCTTTTAAATTTCTTTAACCTTGCGACTTCAGGCAATTCGTGTGCTTAAGATCTCGTGGGTAATTTTAAAGTAAAAATCTCGTGCTTTCAAACTGTAATTAGTTTTACATTATATTTAATGATCTTTTTTCAGATACTTTGCTTTTATTGCGTTCGCAAGGTTTGTTTTATTTTTAAAGATAATACTCGTGTTTTCTTTTTAAGAAAATAAAGCGAAATTATTACACAATAATATTATTACTGCGATAAGTATTTTAAAATAATCTCCGATTTAAAGTCATTAGTTGGATTATATTCTCACGTCATGTCTACTTAAAAATAACATTAATGTACAATAAAATTTTAATGCTATCCTTCTGACTACACAAAAAAATTAATACAACTTAGCTTAATTTGATTACTTATTTGTGTTCACTAAAATAACAGAGTAATTTAATTTATCATTTTACATAAGTTCTCTTCGATCTACTAGTGAAATTAAAATTATAAATGGTTGTAATGTATAAATATTTAATTGTAATATAAAAGGTTAATTTACTTGTTCTCCTAGATGTTAATTATCTATCATTGTGTAAAATTTCAAGCGAATATTTTGACAGCACGAATACCTATTCCATTAAAAGTATACCAGATCGTTCATTATGACACGAAGGACAAATGAATTGAAGTCATTTTTATATAAATTTTAAAGATTTTTTTATTTAGTTTATTCAATTGGCTAAATAGTATAGTGATATAATTTATTACTTATATACACGGAGAAAAAGGATGTATCAATGTTTAAAATGAATATACGAAAAATTACTATGTTGCGTATCAAAGCTGTGATATACTCATTTTATAGAGATTTTTCTTATGTTCATAACAAATATTACTATGGACAGAGTAATTTTGGCTATAAATATTTGTTATGAACATAAGAAAAATCTCTATAAAATGAGTATACCACAACTTTGACACGCAACATAGTAATTTTTCATATATTCATCTTAAATATTGCTACATCCTTTTTCTCCGTGTATAAGTAGAAGACATACATTGCGTAAAAATAATTTTGAAATCAATGGATATTACGTCTTCGTGTCATAAAAATGATAGGTAAAATAATGATAAAAAAGTGTTCACCATGACCTTAGCTAATTAAAGAAATTCTTCAGATTTTTAGCGTCAACTGTTTACAATCTTTGTACATTGCTTGCAACAAGTCTTGCATGAAATATAATCTACGTCGAATTCATAGATAAAACGTGTAAACTAGACGTTAAACTGCTTTTGCAGTATTCATTACTAGCATTTACTCAGAAAGCTCATAGCACAGTATATGATACATTGTTGTAAATTGCTTCATTTTACAGGAAGAAAACCGATAACAATCAGTGGTGGGAATTGTTCGACCAGAGCACATCTCGGTTTTATTACTACAATGCAACGTCCCAGAAGACCGTGTGGCATCGACCCACCGACTGCGATATCATTCCACTGGCTAAATTACAAGTAAGCTTTTATACCAGCTAATATGCAGTTGCGCGGCGCTCCGCGCTCTTATATCTGATTATTCAGGCCAAAATTCATCGTGCGATATACCGTGTATTTTTAAATCCCAATTTACGTAATGCGTCGGAAGTAGAAAGTTTAAACACACGATGTAGCTTAAAAATTGTTATACTGTTCTTTTTAAGGCTTTCGGCGATACTTTATTTTGTTTTATCTCAGTTGGTTGAGGAATAGGTATAAGAGAAAAAGAGATTAAAAAACTTATTTGACCTGATAAAAAGGATACTTGTCAAATGGAAGAGATGTGCATTTAGTTGGAGTTACCTTTGAAGTCTGAATGACATTTTACTGAAAGAGTATTTATCACATAGCTGCTGACGTTTTAGTCTTTTTTGAAATAATAATTACAACTCATTCAGCTTTATTTTTTTTTACTGGTCTATATGTATAAATAGAGCAAAAGTTTCTCTTCTTAAGTTTTTATACTGCATTATTGTAAAACCCTTATCTTGAATATATCGAATATTCATTAATTTTAAAAGTTGCAGTACATATAGTATTTTAAAAATTTTTGTTTGATAATTAATAATCTTCTTTCTGCATTCTTGATGTGTACTCGTAAAAATTCAATTTTTATATATCTTGAAATTTACTTTTCTCAAAGAGCAAAACTCGCTATATGAATACCAACTTTTTCATATTGGGTCTTTCGGATAGAATTTATACTATACACAAATCTGTATAGAAAACTTATGAAGATTATTAATCTAAGTATTCAAAGAGCGATGAGTTTTTCTATCATCGCGTAACACACGAGCCGATAAGTAACGGCACGAGGTTGAAAGAACGAGAATCGCCTGGAAACACTGGCTGCATTCCATTTGCATTCTATAGCATCGCGCAATTCTTGTTAATAATTCATCGGTGAATTTATTAGCATGGCAGGTATAAAGTTCAGTTAACGCGCATCGAGCGAATAAACAGGATGGTCTACCGAAAGCCATTGTATATATCATCTCCACGGTAGAGTGAGAGAAAAAGAGAGTGACTGCTCGCACACCCGCACTGACGCGGCAGAGAGAAAACAACGTGACTGGTGCGTGTTTACGCCATAAATACATCTCTCCATTATATACACGAAAAATCCCTACGCTCCAAAAACCACTCAAATCCCATAAAGCTCCATTTTCTTCTCTCTCTCCGTCAGTTACATCGAGAACGCGTTCTCATCCACATCGCTCGCACACCCACATGTATATATTCATGCGCGGACCTTGTGAGTTGTGTCGCGAAAAGAGGATAAGATATAGACAGCTTTTAAAGCACTACAAAGGAACCTGCGGCGACGTAATTTTTGTACAGCTCGCACATAGAGAATACGCGCGCGCGTGTGTGTGTGTGTGTGTGTGTGTGTGTGTGTGTGTCAGCGTGTGAAACAAAAGGCAGAAGAATTACAAGGCGTCTGTAGAGAAGGTGGCGGGCAAGTAAGTGCGACCAGCGCAAAACTCTTCGTAAAGCAGCAGCAGCAGCAGCGGCGGTGCCTCACCAAGATGAGAGTCTTTCTCTCTCTCTCTCTCTCTCTC
>UELV01093517.1:0-12637 GCA_900490015.1 Megastigmus stigmatizans
ATATATATACGTATAGACACGCTGCCGAGCGCTTTTCTCGATTTGTACTCGCGTGTCTCGAGCGAGGGAGCGAGAGAGCTGCGATCCACGCTATATATATATATGCGCGACTCGTTGGCCTCGCTGCTGCTGCTGCTGCTGCTGTGACGTCGGGAAATGTGTGCGCGAGGCTATACTGGTGGGAGGGAAACGACGATATGTATATGCGTTTTTAGGATTTTACGATGCGTTCGAGGACATGTTTTTGTTGGACGCTGGATTGCGTAATTCACTGCGGACGATCGTATCGTTGGGTTTGCAGTGATATCACCCAGTTGGATATGAATTGCATAATTTGTGATTTCGGGACAACTTCTTATGTAATCACAAATAGCCTTGAGAACCGGTTAAAAATAGTTATAATTTATTGAGTGATTTTAATGATATTTAGGTAAAATAAAAATGCAGCGCAATACTTTGAAGTGAAGTTTAGAAGGTGCTTTGCCGGTGAAAAATTCAACGAACGACGGCTACTCGCAACCCAGCGGAAACGTATCCTAATAGAACGATATTAAGAATAACGACGCATATAGCCCGCTTCGCGAAAACAGCTCGAACACTCGAAAACTAAAAGAAGCTTCGCGCGGAGAGTGAGTGAGAGGAAGAGAGAGAGAGAGAGAGAGAGAGAGAGTCGAGGATATAACGTATATACCCGTAGCTCCTTACCTCCCTCTCCCCCGAGAGAAAAATAAAAAATTCAATTTCGTCGGTGCAGTGCACCCGCTCCACTCGTCGAGCAAAAGCTCGCGATCGAGGCACCGCCACCATGCCAGCAGCCGTACGTTTTCCTTTTCACGGTGCGCCGTAAATTCAAAAATTTACAGCGCCACGGTGCACTTGGTAAGAAAAGCTTTAAAAACCAGTAACCGAACGCATCTTTTTATAAAAAGAAAAAAAAGAGAGGAAAGAGCGAGAGAGAGAGAGAGAGAGAGAGAGATATGAGACGACTCGCGCGCGCGCGCGACTTCTTTGTTTTATATTCGTTGGTGCGCGCTAGCGGGGAGCGCGTGCGGGGCACTTTTCTCAACGAGTCTATTCGATTTTACGGCGATCCTCTCTCGCTCGCTCGCGCACGCATTGCCTCGTCACTTCGACTCGTCCAATATAGTTACGCGGCTCTCATCCACGCGGCATTTCATTACTGATCCGACGTATAGCTTCTCTTGCTACTGTCGTTCCAGATGTATTTACGAATATTATACCTTCAAGAGATTGAAAATACGGTAGTCGGTCGTCACATCTGTTTTTTTCATTAATTTACAGTAAATCATTTTATAATAATTAAAAAAGGAAGCACCGTGATTCGATTGCTTACATTTAAATGATAATATGGTAGATAATGACGTGTGAATTGGTCGATGTGTTCCGATTTTTCGAATATCGATTTGCATCAGAATGGTGGTCAAATTCCCGTGTCGCTCGGGCAGCATTCTTAAATTTTATAATGTACAAAGTACAAAACTCTGTAGGATAAACCGGCCGTCGGCGGGTCCCAGTAGCCTACATAAAGCACTCGCGGCTACCATAATATCCATCAGCAGCACAATAATCGATCGCTTCCATTAAAAGCCGAATATCAATCCATCCGAAAAGAAAGGCAGGCGCGTATACAGAAAATACAGACGCACGCCTGCAAACTTGAGCTATCGTAGTAGCGTTGACGTCAGAAACGTGACGAGCGAGCGAGAGAGAGAGAGAGAGAGAGAGACAACGGCTATAATAGCGGTACCTGACTCTGGTCACGCGAGCTGCGATCAACTTATAGAGTATAATGTATAACGCGGAGCTTATAGTTTGCGAGCCTCGAGTATTGCCATAAACCCAAGCGTCGAGAGATACCTTATATATACGTATACGACGCAGACACACACACACACACACACACACACACACACACGCATAGGCATGTATTCGACGTAAAACGTATATAGCGATAGGATGCCGCGTATAATAGCTGTCCCGAATCGTGCAGAGCCACGCACACTTGACTGTGGCGTCAGCACTGCGAAACTTGGCTGTGCCATGCAGCAACGGTATAAGCGAGTTGCACGAGAGAGTCGAGGGACAAAGAGCGAGGGTCGCGCGAACGCAGGCACCAAGAGAGAACTGCTCGGGAAATTCGAGGGAAACGCCCGCAGCCGCGTGCCGACGCCGCCGCCGCCGCGACAATTGTCAGGGCGGAGATGACGCGTGTGTGTAGGTTAGTGCGACAGGACCGAGCGCGAGGCGCGCGCGCCTGATGTTAACTGCAATTATTCTGGAGAGCGCGTGTCGGGTGGAGAAAGAGTATAGTGTTATCCGAGGACGTGCGGTTACACTTGCATCGCATGCCTATATAATTGAATTGCGGAAATGAGATTGAAGTGAATTCAAAAGAGGTAGAATTTGTAACGGCATGAGTGATTGCGTCTATTACTACTACTCGGTACGGACTTTCGCTACATTCTAAGATCTATATCCATTTTTTGCAGAGCATTCATTCATTACTGGAAATTCGAGCACTCTATGAATAAATCAATAGATAATAACATACATTTCAATTTATTTATTTACTTTTTTAGAATGGAAAGTAGAAAGAAGCGATAACGAGGTTTACGCGGTCTATTGAGCCACGGCTAAATGCACTATTATTGTTGATTGGAGAATCAAAGGCGCAGCATTTACAGAGGCAGGAAAAAGTGCAATCGAATCAGTTGAATAAAAAGTGACTAATAAAGGGTGAATGCACCCTATAGCATTCGAGAGGGAGACGAAAAGAAAAAATCATATGAAGCAGGAGCGGGAGGGGAAGGGGAGGAATTGTAGAAATAGAGAGAAATATAGATTAGAGCCAGTACTTGGCAGCCCCGGCAATGCTTGATTTCGCAACGCAAGCGTGGAACGAACGAGATTGAGGCAGCAAGAGAGTGAGAGAGAGAGAGAGGAAGAGGACAACGAGGGTGAGAGAGAGAGAAAGAGAGAGAGGGAGCAGTAAAGCCGACACGATAAAGGGCCTTCATACACGAGGCGCTTTTGCAGAATCAAGCGTAATTCAGCTCGAGCCTTCTCGTTATGCATCACATACACACACACACTACACACACAGACGTACTGCTCGCACACGGAACTATAAGCGCTCGCGCAGAGTTGACTGAAAGCGCCCTGGAAAGCGTCCCGCTGCACCAGGCGCATCGTATATCTATATCTATACATCTTGGTATGCTTCTCGTCTCAGCGTCTACACGCACGTCAAATATGTCGCATTATCACCCCCCACCCTCCCCCTTCTATTTTTGATGGAGACCCGTCTAGAGAAAACTCGCGTCGAGGGGCTGAAGAAAAAAGGGTTGAAGGATCTGCACATTTATACAAGCTCTCGGCGCGTGTGTGCGTTACGCGAGAGAATGATAAATTTCAGCGCAGATATGTGTGGGTGTCTCGCTGCTACATAAGAGAAGGAGAGAGAGAGAGAGAGACACCTCGTGAAAATTAGAGCGCTCGAGTGCTGTTACGTACTTCTGGAAATAAGCCGGCGCTATTCTTGGGCGCATATAAGCGACACTTGTCTGCTGCTGCTGCCTCTGCGCGTGTCGTATACTTTACGTCACGGCGTATTACCTTCAAGGTTATTAAGACAGCCTGGGCCTCCCGTGCAATCTCGCGAGCTGCTAATATATTGTGGGAGAGCCCAATAGAGTATAATACGCATTTGAGGCTTTCAATTCTTGAGCCATTTTTTTATTGGATTGTATTAGAAGAGAAATCGTCTATTTTGAAAATTGTTATACCCAATAAGTTTTCAAAAAGGTTGTCGTACCAAAAGTCGCGTTATTGAAATGCACAACGCACAATACGTGTGGCGCACCCTCAAAGGTGCAGGAACGTGAAAAAAAGTTTAGCTATATAAGACATATACATTCCATTGCATAGAAGAATAGCCAAGCAGCAGCTTATTAAAATTCGGACCTTGGGTTCATTAACCGACGTCCGGCCTCTCGCCGAGTCCCGAGCTGACGACAAAACGGAGATTCAACGCGTATCTATACGAGCTGGTGTAATGCACGCGGAGAACTAATCCCCCCCGACCTTTGCGCATAAGCCCTGTACGAGTGTTTCTCCTGGGGGTCGTGTACTTAATGAGTTTTTAAATGAAATTCTCGAGTCGCGTGTATTTGCGGGCCGCACGGATCTTTAATTAAACAAGCGAGAAAAGCCAGCTATAATAGCTGCCAGCACCTTTCCCTAGTCCTATCAATTTCGATCCTTTTCGAGCTTCTTTCTTTTTTCCGACTTTTTCCGTTGCAGTGATTATAATCGAGGTTGAGCCTTTGGTTATTTTATAAGAACAGGAAATTAATGCGAGTGTCGTTACAGATATATCAGTATAGATTGTCATTTTTAATAAGTTATAATGAAAATAAATAATAAGAATATACTAAGTTGACGAAAGACGAATGTAATGCTGATTCGTGAATAAACAACTACTATCGAAGCTTATCGAAGAATAAACTGCATTTAAATTAATTTGAATTGATGTCAGTGCAACTGATTGATTAGAATGAATGTATAAATACGTTATAAGCGATACATATGCAATTCATTTACTGTCATATATCGATACTGAATAAATAAATTTATTTGATGCGAACGATAATCGTACACATATACGCAATTAGAATTGTTACTAGTTTATAATACAATTCTCTATTAGCCTCCAAAAACCATGTTTTATTCGAATAACAGAAATCCTTCTATTCTTCCACTTAGCAAAACTAAGTCACGATTCAATTTGCTGAAAAGGAAAAAACTGTACCGGGCGCAGTCCAATATAATTCCCGCAATCAAGCGCGCGCTTTACAACAAAAGCGAATCGAAGCCAGCGAATGTATTTTTTTTTGTCCACCGGCCCAGCTCCTATGCACACAGCTTTTTATTCGACTACAATAGCAGTGGCGCGCGCTCGCGAAAAGTCGAACGATAAAGATGCAAATGAACCGGCAGGCCAGACTCTGCACACGACAATATTCTATTTCGACGGGGGGGGACATGTGCACGGGAGGTGCGCGTATAGTCGGACCTTGAACGGGCCGCTGCTGCTGCTGCACAGACAAAACCCGGGCGAGAGCTGAGCGGCCAAAAAAAACGCAGGCTCGCGAGCACCGATATATATGTAAACTATATCAAACGTAAACCGCGTCGAGTTCGCCTAGCGGGGGCTTTACTCTACTACGTCCGTGTGTACACAGAATGTTTCGACTCTCGTATTTTGTTTTTTTTTTTCCCTTTGCAGTTTTAACTCCTCTTTCTCTTTTTTTGGTTACACCTTTCCTTTGGCGTGGCTTCCTCTTTTTTGGCTGATATTGCGCCAGGTCAAGGGTCGGACTACTTGACATAATGCTGCATTCGTAGGTGTGTTTGCAGCTTTGTCGCAACTTTGTGTGTCTCCGTCTCGCTCGTTCGCATCAGTTTGGACTGTGGAACTCTGATGTGTTTGTCGAATAACAGGGCCATGAGATTAGAACATTGCTATGTCGACTGCTAAATATAAAGTACTTTTATCGCGGTTTATTTCCTCGCTTTATTTTCGCTTCTTCCTTCACGGACGCCCCGATTCAGCCAATTTTATCTGGGCTGTTTGGTGTCGACGCGCTACGATAGATTTACACCTAGCGACGAAAACAACTTTATATATGTATGTTTTTTTTTCTCTTTCCAGCTCTTTTTAGTTTTATCGCGCGTGAGTTGAAAATGCTTTTATCGTGCTTATGTGCTTTTTTTTGCATTGCATTAAAGAGACGCTAAGCGCGTCGAATGAGGAACTTAAATTTAAAGAAAATTAAATGAAAGACTCTAAATTTTTTTAGTTTAATTGTAAAGATTATACATGAGCATTTAAGTTTGGTTCGAAACAACATTTCTACATTCAAAAGTATATTATTCAAATATTTAATTTTTCTTTCAAATTTTTGCATTATCAAAATGTGAATTGATACATAAAATTTGCTTGTAATGTATGTATATTTTAATGTATGTAGTGGTTTGTAAAACCAAAAGTCTCTCCTAAGCCGAAAGGTAACCATTTAACAATAAATAAATAAGAAATATATACTTCTCTTTAGTTTTTTATAATCCTCTGTTTAGCCATCGATTATTGAAGAACACATATAATATGAAGTTGATTAGCAGATTAGTAGAAGGTATAGTAAAAATTTAAAAATTACCCGTTACTGGTTGAAGCAGTTGAAAAAAAAGTATGTTAAAAATTAAATTACAGTCTTACTCAACTTGTCTACATCTACTTTCATTTATATTTACTACTTTATTTTAATAGCAGTAAAAATTCCATTTTTTTATTGTAATTAAAGGTTTTTTCATGCTTTAAATGATTATGTTATTAAAATTTGTTTTCTAAATTTTTTTACCATGTGCTTTTACTGATATTTTTTTTTCATTTCGTGTTCATGAAGCAAAAGTAAAACAGATTTTAGCTTGAATATTTTTTTTTTTTTATAATTAGACATATGTTTAGACCCGTTGCATAATTTTATACCAACAAATATCCCTGTATGTTTCCGCAAAATTCATATATTCATAGGTGGAACAGCTCGGTTAGTTAGTGTGCAATTTTCAGATTATACTGCGTCTTATGTACACACATTTCTTATGTAAACAATTCGCGATATCTCAAGCAAGGCCATTTTATCAATGTCTGCGCTCGTTATCTGCGGAGCACTCGAGAATTTAAAAAAAAAAGAAAAAGAGATCGTTCGTAGTTTTTATTTCATAGTTATTTTTAAAATGATGCTTTGCTTTGCAAATTATGTACATTACAAATACGTGGCACAAACAGAATGTCAATGCTGCAAGTAAAGACACTTAAATCTCGTGTTTAGAACGTGAACAAAACGCTTTTCGATTTATCGATGTTGAGAAAAAACCAAGTTGCCTTTTCAGCTGATCAAACTGGCTGGTTTCCGAGAAAAATATTGTAGAGCGAATTTAATTAATTACTATCTTTCAAATTACAATTTGTTAACAACGACAACTCTTCCGGAAAATCTATATTGTCTTCCTCGTATATTTGTATCAGACGCTAACCTCAGAGGATTAAAAAACTTTTTTAATATTATCTCAAAATTAGCCCTGCACTCTACAAGCTCGATTTCCCGAAAAACGCTAAAACTCGCCGGAGCGCAAAGAGCAGCTCGTCCCTCGGCAAAGTCAAAATTTCCCTCGCAAAATCCGATCTAATTAAATCCCAGCGTGTGTATAGCCTCTCACTCTCTCACACACACACTCTGTCTCTCGCCTCTGACAGGAAGAAAACGGTAGTCTAACAAACGCCCCAAAACCTTGAATCCTATACGGCTTATTCGAGCATCTTTCACCGTCAAAGCGGTCACACCCTGACATTGGCTTAACTCGCATAAAGAGCGACACGGAGTGAAGCAGGTCTCGCATACATGTATAGCTTCGCTAGTGTAGAGAGAGAGAGACAGAGGCCCGTCTGTTTGTCGAAGCCCGCGCGCCAGCAGCAGCGTGTCCGCTAGTTCAGCGCATTAGCATTGCACAGCTATGTGCTATATAGACTGTGAATTACATTCGGTTGACCGGAGGTCAACGGTCAAGGTTAGCCTGGGAACTAGTGCGAGAGGGACAGCGGAGCGTGTGTGTTTGCAGTCTGCAGCGGACAGATGGGACAAGATCAAAGCCGCTAGCATAATCTAAACTTTTCCTCGATGGTCATTGGCGTTTTTTCGTCGGACCATTGGAGCTATCGATATAGTTACGGGACCAAGATAAACACTGCATCTCTATATAGGGGATAGTCCCGAAACTTTATCTATATAACTCGTCATTTCCAATTTTCCTCCGTCAGGCAGAAAGGATAATTTTGTTTTTAATTAAATATTTTTATCCTGTATAATATGTATATAAAAAGTTTTCAGGCTAAAAGATGATTTTTTTTGTTTGGCCGCAAGAGAATGCCAGTAATATCACATAGCGAAACTTTCGCCTATGAAAATCAAACAAAGAGTCGTGCACGAAACATTAGCGCGCGCGCGCGAATTTTTCAGGGGGCTAAAAAGCGAGCGCGGTTGACATTATTCATAAAGGCCACGCGCGTGCACGTCGAGTTTTGCATAACGAAATTCTTTTCTATACACAGACTTTGCTATATAAGGCACAGCCGCGGGAGCAAAAATATTCCTATATACATCCCACGGCGTTATTCGCAACGATTTTTCAACTCCCATATATAACGAAAACCGACGAGCACGGCCACAGTGAAAAAAAAAAAAAAAAACGAGCGCGTCGAGCGTTTCTACCTGGGCGAAAGAAGAGACGTGCAGGAGTAAGGCTCGCTAAGTAGGATAATTCGAGTGAGATTTTCTACGCCGATGGCAAATTGTGAGTGAGAGAGAGAGAGAGAGAGGTGCGGCGCAAGCGGGACGACCTGACCGGAGAAGAGAGAGAGAGAGGCCCGGTTAACGGCTCTTTCCTGTCTAACAGTGAATGGCTGGGGCTCTGGTGTAGCTAAGCGTGAAACTCACGGTCAAGGCTGTTACGTCTCTCAAGTCTCTCTTGTACATGAACTCGCCGCTCTAGCTTCGCCGTTGTCTAACGTGTTACGTATTCCTAACGAAAGGGAATTATCAACGAAATCGAGAGTCGAAGCCGCCACGGCGTCTAGACACGCAAACTTTCCCTCCTTAGATACTCACTTTCCGCTCGATAGAAACCAGGCCGTGCGATTCTTGCCCACATTACCATCTAATTTGTATCTCGAGGTTCTTTTTTTTTCGACTATTCTATACGGTATACCATTTTTTCTTTTACGAAAATCAGAACGGATGGCGCGAGTGAGGAAAGTTAGAATCGAGGTCGACGAACGCTCCACGCCGGGATATACGTGAAATTTTAACGCGTTCGCGTGGCGCGACGTATGTCTGTGCGTATGTGTGGGTGTGTGTGTGTGTGTATTATGAAAAGGATATACGGGCCGACGCGGCAATCGTCTAATCTTATGAAATATGCACCGGGTGCGGGAGGCCGCAGCAGCGATTTTCTCGGGCTGCAAGGTGGCAGCGCCGGTATCGCGCCAAAGCTGACGCCGCTGCGAATTATCTATTTACGTCTCAACGTGCGGCACGGCTCTCGATTGCCTTAACTTAACTTACTATATACCCGACCTTCTTCAATATCGTCGCCAAAAAATATTCTCCCTCGTCGAAATAAGTCGCGTACATAACTAATCAATACATACTAGTGTAACTCGATCGATTTTATTTAATAAAACCATCTTAATTCATACAAAGTTAAAAATAAATACATTCAAGTTAGTTCGACGCGTGATTCCAATCGGTTCGAATTCAAATCGACCTGCGTACACGCGATTTACAGTCGCTGCAACAGCTTGAACTTTTTTAGCAGACTGCACGCGCGCTATCGCACTGTTCTCGAAAACCTGAGTTATGTATAACACATGAAGACAGAGAAGTGCGCGCCAGTAGAGTGACGATCTAATCATGCGATGCAGGTCAAGTAGATACGCCGATGGCACACGGACACGCGCATACACGCGCAGACGTATGCGCAAGCGCTCGCGTCTGCGGAATTGCAAAGCGCCGTTTTCTTTGTGCCCGAAGTCTGTCTGAATACTCAATTAAACAGTCCTGCCGCGGTGGTGAATCGGCCTCTCTCTCTCGCCTCGACCATGCGGCGCGTCGTTGCATTTTAATTGTACTCCCCGTGGCATAGATATTTTTTTCTCTCTGTCTCTCAAACGATGCTACCCCCAGTGGACCGATGCCTCCCGCGATTCCTGGATAATATTGGAATATTTTTGTCGGTAGAGAGGTTATCGAGAGAGAGAGAGAGAGAGAGAGAGAAAGCAGAATTATATACAATTGCGTTCGCCGACACTGGATAATTGCTTACTTCTTGCTGGGAAATATAATTTGAGTTTCGTGGCTGCTGCTGCTGTTACGCGACTGTAAAGAATGATTTCTCGTATACCGGATGCTATAAATAGATTTGGATGAACGAACTTGGATCTGGGCGTTCGTTGACCTGGAACAAGCGAGAACTCGAACTGGATTTGATATCGTTTTTTTTTTTGCCACAGCACCCATTTCTTATATACTGCTATTTTGAATTCGATATTCGTTATTTAAATATTTATGAAGGTTCGAATGAGGTAATTGTTTGCTCAATGCATTGTATATCAATTTATTCATTTTTAAACAGATTTACAGATATTACAAATAATGGATAAGTTATAGTATTCGTGCGATTCAATTTATTCGACTATTTCGCTGAAATTCGCATTTTCCCAAGTGTACGGGTCTGGGAAAAATAATACCTATATCCATATACCGAAACGTACAGCGCGTGCGAAAAATCCAGTCATCGCTCGAATCGAAACGATATATATGCATCGATTCTCGCGAAATCTTATTCAACCGCGTGTAGAGGCGTATAAAGATATTGGAAGAATAGCAAAATAAAAAACAATCCATCTCTCCCGCCACATATAATATATATATATATATAGAGATAGAGAGAGAGAGAGAGAGAGAGAGAGAGAGTCTGACAATTGATAGGCAATTTAGCGTGCGAAATAGTATTTTCCGTTGATTGATTAGGTAATTGGATTCGCGCGACCTGAATTTCTACCCCAGCACTGCAATCAGAAGCTGCCGCAGCGCGATACGCTCGGCTGCCCCCCACTCACACACATACTATGCACACATGTATCGCGGCCTCTAGTCTCGAGCTGCACTTGGACAAATTGCAACGAAGCGCATCGAGCCGTGTTATAGTGCCGAGTGTGCGGAGCGATTTCTGGAGTTCGCCTGCGGCCTTGCATCCCTCGCAATATATACATATATCTATATATATATTCACACACACACACACACATCATCAAAGTTTCGTCGGCACACGCGAAAACGCGGGACGCAGAGATCGAATTACTGGACGTTTAAATCATCGTATACCACTGCTGCTGCGGGGACATAAGTGGGCCATTGAAATTAATTCGGACGCCAGTTGGCGACTAGTGTGCGGTACTGGAGGGAAAGTTCGATTCGTAATGTTTGCCCTGTTAATTAACAGAGTTCCTTTTTTATCGCTGAAGCTTTCGACTATGTATATATATAGTCTACGTATATATCGCGCCTTTTTACACGAACATCGATAGAGCAAATTGCGCGTTAATGAGGTATAGGTTTGGGTTATATTTTTATTCGAACCGTGTGGATGTAGAGTGGACTGTCGCTGCGGAGATGCGATCTCGTTTACTTACCTGTAACAGAGAAATAAAAAATAGATTGCTATTAGTGGGAATTGTAGAGATGCAAGCGAAAAGAATGAATTATTTATATATTCTTATACGAGATATATCGGTAAATTTCAAAATCAGCGCGAGTTGTTCAAAAATTATATTTAGCATAAGATATGCAAAAGTTTGGAAGATGCATATTCAAAAGTGCGAGTCCATTAATTTCTTAGATTTAAAAAAAAATCCATTTTTCGAAAAATCGCGTATTCTTAGCATTGGTGTGTGTTTTTTTTTTGCAACCAGTTTATTTCGGGAGGATGATAAATAAGCTAGAGCGCGTAACAAACCTCGCATGATACATAAAATTAACCTAGAATATATAATTATGCAATACAAATGATGTACTGCGAGCAAAAAAATACTATCTTGTATACTTTAAGTAATCATATATAATCTTACTCCTGAGCAAGACTTTTTTTAAATCTCTCGCTTCCAATAGTTTATTCAGCCTGCCGTCGCATCGATACATCTATTTGTCACTATATCTATTCGAGATGCCATTTATTCGACGATATTTGTCACTGCAATTCTCTCGGCTACAGGATTATACTAGCAGATTTAGCTTATTAATATAAGGAGCAATAAGCATTCTTCATCTTCTAGAAAACAACGGTAATTCGTCAGTCCATCACTCGTACAAATAACCATTTCATTAGCAAAACTTTATTCGACAAATGTAATTCACAGTTCGATCTCTTTCAAGTGACAATAGTATCATTAAAAAAGAAAATCATCATTTCTTATTCTCCAACTTTTTTCCTCTTTATCACAACTTTCGTTCCTCAATGAATGTAACCTGTATATTTAAAATAATTAATCTTATTGTACATATCAAGCGAAAAATAGTGTAAAATTTTTGTATTCAACTTTCTAGCCGTATTTTGTAGCAGAAATAGACCTTAATTAAGGTTTCAAATGCTGAATGAAAAAAAATTGCAGCAATTGTAATTTCAAAGAATTGCGAGCGATCTCTAGTTTTCGCGAGTACTTTGAACTGCACATAGAAACGCGAGAACCCTCGAATATTGTTTTGGCTTCAACTTTTGGCCGCTTTCTAAAATTAGACCGGGGAATCAGCCGCAGCAGCAGCAGCAGTAGCATGTAGCAGTAGCAGCAGCAGCGATGAAATTTCGTGAGCTCATAGCGCTGCACGAGCGATTGTTTTCGGTTGTGCGCGGCCCTGGCAAACGTATGCAAACCGAAAAAAGAACTAACTGATTCGCTTCTCTGGCTGCGTGTGCGTGTGTGTGTATAGTCGCGTGGAATCGGCGT
>UELV01093520.1:0-29636 GCA_900490015.1 Megastigmus stigmatizans
CACACACACACACACACACACACACATACTACTGTATAGCTGGTAGTGTATGGGAGCGCGCGAGTAGTGCTGCCACCTGAGGACGGCGCAGGTGAGCGCAGCCGGCGCGGCAACAGGTATATGTATATCGGTAGTATACAGAGTCCAGAGTTGGCGGAGACTCGGAGAGGGACCGGCTACGGCCTACGGCTACCACCCGGTATAACACTTATCTCCTGTCTATCTGTGTGTGTGTGTGTGCGCGCGAGAGCAGCAGCAGCGGCAGCGAGTGAGCGCCAGTTCTTCTCGGTTCTTCTCCTCCCCCTCTATATATAAAAGCACGCGCGCGCGCAAGTGTGTGTGTATATGTGTACTGGTGCGCGCAAGCGGGGGAAAAAGAGGGAAGGTGCGGAGTGCGCAGGCGCAAAGGCCCCCGGGTCCTTTGCCCGGCGACGGGAGACTCGCTTATACCGTGGCCCGAGTCTGCTCCCGAGTCCGGGCCCCGACAAACGTACGCTTACACTGCGCGAGGGAAGAAGGAGAGTTGCTGCAGGTCGACCAGAAGAACGAGAACAAGAACAAGGAGAAGAAGAGGAGGAAGAAGAGGAGGAGTAACGAGTCGTTGGGACTTTGTACCCTTGCAGCCCTATACCGACACCTTGCGGACTAATTTTTTGCGAAAAGTTTTTTTTTCTCATTTCGTGATTCATTAAGGACTGATTGTTGTGCATCGAGACTGACGATATATATATACATCTATATACATCTATATCTATATATATATATGTACAGTGACTTTGGTATTTCTTTTGTAAAGTTCGTTTGGTTAAGCATTCTGTGAGCGACCGAGTGAGGATCATCGTGTGTATAATTTATATATACATACACATATATATAAAAATAGGCACCAAATTGAGATTCATCAGGAGTGACGATCTGGTGGTGCAGGAACCGTCAGCGAGCCAACGGGGGATTCTTAAGGAAGAAGGAGAAAAAGGGATATGGACGAGGCCGATCAGTGAATCCCAATAAGTTGGCGAACATTTCAAGGTAATACTCAGCGCTTGGGCGACTTTCGCTTTTAAAAAAAAACGACCGGCCGACGTATGTATGTCTGTATGTATGTGAGTGTATGAGTATAAGGTGTGTATGGGGAGTGAGGTAGGAAGCGATCGGCGAGCCGTTGAAAGGAGCGATACATACGCGCAGCGGCAACGGTCGTCGCTTCCGTTCTCCGAATCTCTCTGTGTATAAAGCTATTAAAATAAAGGAAAGAGAGAGAGAGAGAGAGAGAGAGAGAGAGAGAGAGACGAACCTTTGTCGGGATGGATTTTTTCAGCTGCGGGAAACTTTATAGAGCTGTAAAATCGTTTCGATTGCCATCGGATCCGAGAACCTGTAGCTGCATTATTTTGGGTTAAATGGGGCAGCGGCCCCGAGGGTGAGAGGTGGCCATGAGCGAGGAAAGTGGGTGAGAGTTGAGGCGAAATTCGATCGCGATCGCATATATATTGGCCCCGTATTGTATATGGGAAAGACGTTGAAACAATTGATTTGTGTACCGTCTGTATTGAAAATATTTATGTTTTGCACTTCCTTTTTCGATAGACAGCAATGATCCGCAGAAAATAGTTCACTTTTACAGAGCGCAATCAGTCAATTTGCATTTTAAATACAAAGGGTTTTTCTTTCCACTTTGCGCAAGTATATTTTCACTCTTAATTTGTGAAATCCAAGCCTACCGTAGAACTGCTATCCAGATTTTGACACTATCGCCAAAAAAAGTCGGTCGAAGTCTCATCACTAACCGACACCCCGGAGTATACGCACGAAGAATGAATTTTTGAAGGATGTATCACTTTCGAGATTCTATATGCATATATGCATACAGAGAGAGAGAGAGAGAGAGAGAGAGAGAGGCAGTGAGGCATCGGTGAAATATCATCCGCCTACTCGATGGCCTGTACATGTATATGAAACGAGCCGCTCATAGCGCTCCCTCTTGGTAATTTTATTCCTCGATTTTTCGATACTAGATCCCGCCACTGCCGCCGCCGTTACCGCCGCTCTTCTTTCCGTATTGTAATGCACACGCGTTCTCCTCTTTTCTAATTTATTCGTGCGCAATAGGCGCGACAATGTTGCAGGCGGCGCGTTTTTCTTCTCGCTCGTTTTTTCTTTCATTATCTTTAATGAGATGCTCACCGCGGACGCAAGCCGGAAATTCGGTTACATTGTGCCTTGCAGGCCGCATCGATATAGATCACTCATCAAAGTTACAGTTCAGATGGAGATTATTTTATCATCTCGCGAAAATTCACTTAGCAATTGGATAAGCGAGTTGGATGCTGATAAAATATAGGTATATATATATATATATATATATATCGAGTGCAAGCGAGTTAATGGCACCGACTCGTAACTCGCATTACACTCGAGAAACTTCATATAATCATGACATTTAAATTTTCACTTTTGACACGAGCAAAAAGATTTAACGCAGCCTCTGGTCGAATATTAGAACCGTTACCTCACATCCCGCATAACGAGGTGTATAAGCGAGGCAGTGACATCACGCCTGTTTAGCATTTGTTCTACGATTCATCAACTGTATAATAGTCGATAAACGGAGCTGTATAGATCACGCATTACATACGAGCGGCTCGATGCCCTCTATAAAATCGCCGCGATCGCTTGCAAAACTGTGCGTTGCTTATGGTACTCGTATAAAATAACTAAAAAACCCTATATAAAGTCGCAATCACGCGGTTTCCCTGAAAATTTATGTTAATTCTCGCTCTTGGGGGATTAGATAAGTGCGGCAAATTTCCCCGGAGGCAGTCGAAGAAACTGTTACGGATTTCGTCTCTCTTTCTCTCTTTCTCTCTGGACGATGCAGGCATTTTTTTTTCCTTGTTTATACATCGGCGCGACGTGCGAGCTTCTGGCGATGAGGCGTTACGTCATCGCGTGCGCGCCTCTCGTTTTCGTAGATTTTTTTCCTCTGGACCCTAAAGAGCATAGGCGACGACGAGCCGCTCGGGCTCTTCATTAACCATACGGCATAACTATCCCACAGTGTCAGCGGCGACGGCGACGCAGCACGTGTTTCAGCTGTGCCTTTCGTTGAAATGCTAAGAGCCTTTGCAAAGAGAGAGAGAGAGAGAGAAAGGCTGCAAAACATTCCGTTGCGCATCGCCGAGAGAGATCCGGATATTGTGCAATGTCAATGTTGTAAAATATTATGTGTAACGTACATTTTTTTGTTATTGCGCTGCTGTACGCGCTTTTTATATAATAAAAACCGGACGGACGCGAAGAAAGAAAGATCGCGACGCGACGCATTACTCGGCGAATGGCGGAATCGGGCGCATCCTCTTATATCCGCGCGCATTGTACAAAATGATAAATATTCGATAATCCATCCTTATTGCCCGATTGCTTGGCCAATTCTACTTCCACAATTCTACAATTATATTCGACTCGCAATTCTCCGTGGACTTAATGATTCGGAACGCTTAAAATCCGTTAACCAATCGGCGAAATGCGTCGAGGGGATAAAAGAGAGAGTGAGTGAGAGAAACGATTGCCTCGTGGTGATTTGAATGCCTGAGGAGTTAAGGCGACTCCGCGATTTGTCAACCGTCGCGTAATTGAAAGTCTCGCGGGTCTGAACCGCTCCTCGTAAACGTGTAGAAATTTATAGAATTGCGCCTGTATTATATATAATATATTATACATAGAAGATTTTGCAAGTTATCACCGAACGGAAACTAAGCTCAGGCCACTTTAGCTTTTTGTCGCTTACGAGTAAGGGGAAAAAAGTAGATTTGACTAACAAAAGTAAATATGTACGACGGTGGCAGATGCAGAATTTGTCATTGGTTGCGAGCAGCATCGGATGGAGAAGAAGTCGAGAGAGACGCCCGAAGAACAAGTGGACGCAGAATGTGTAAAAATAAAAGACGCTCGAGTTGAGAGAGCAGGAGCTGCACACACCGCGCGTCACGAACTTATGTATATTCTAATGTGGGCGTATAGGACTCTGTAGAATTTTAAGCGCTTGCACGTATTCGGCCTTCCTCTGCATTATTTAGCCGACTCGCTGCAGCACAAAGGAGCGCAAACTTCTTGTATAAGTATCGGCCGCGGGTCCGAAGAAAGCTCATGGGCTTTACAATCTGCAGCGCGGTGCAAAGGCCGCGCGGCGGCGACGACTATCGGTTGAAAATTTACAGCCCAATCCCCGGCCAAACGCCAAATTTAGCGCGTTAATTCGCTGCATATACGCGCGGACGCGAGCATTCATACTTGCGCGTTTAATACGCGATATTTACAGCCTCTCTCTCTTTCTCTCTCGCTCGGCTAGGAATTATTCTCGCCGTTGTCGTAAAATTAACGTTATATACACCATAAATTAGCATAGAGTTATTTTATCAGCGACGCTCAGCCAGTTTTATTACCCCTCTAGCGATGCATTCTCTTCCCCATCCAAACCCCCCCCCCTCCTTTCCCCTTTGTACCGCTAAAAATACAATGCAATCGAGCGACGCGAAAAAAATCCAGATTACTTTTAAAACGACGCCATGTAAATCGCGTATAGGCACGTACGTATATCGAGACAATGCGCGCATACGTGGAACTCGTTTCGATTTCCCACATGTCACCGGCACATCGTTTTTCTCTCTCTCACTCTCTCTCTCTCTCTCTCTGCCTCGCTTAAAAACACACTCGTGTGCGTAAGTCGCGCTTCTGCAATTTGCGCGCGACTGCAATAACCTCTTGCGTCCTATTGCCATCTCTTCTCGGCGGGATATCTAATTTTCTTTTCGCCATCTCCGGCTTGCGCGTATACCGAACCGAATGTTTTCTCTCCAACCGACTGTATAACTCTTTTGTAGAAAAATAGCTCGGGCGTGGAATTTGAGGGGAGCTCGAGTAGATCTTTAGGACTTAACCTTGATCGCGCGGCTCGTCTGCGTTTTTGCATCCTTATAGACTGTGAATCCTTACAAAGGACAAACAGGTGCGAGGCTCGCACTTTTTACAACTTTGGTGTAGTACGATCAGACCTGCTGAGATTAAAATACGTGGAAAAAATCTAATAATTTGAAAAATAATTATATGAAATAGACAGAGAATAAATCTTTCCATAATTTTATCCATTTATCGTAAATTTAATTTCGGCATACAACAATCATTTTTTAGCCTAGATCGATTAAATCCAAGCAAGCACTTTTTCTCGTGAGCTCTTGATTGAGATAAAGATCGTTTGAGCCGAGCTAATGACGCTTCTAAATTCGTGACCCGCCGCGCTCACACATTTAATACACCATCGCACAATGGGATTCCACTGGTTGGTACAACAAGGAGATTCCACGGTTTGACTCTTTATACACTGGTATAACAAAGTGGCTCTCAGCTCAGACGTCGAGAGCGGCATCTTTTTATTTGATACCGCACTCGCTTCCATTGACTTTCTCCGAAGCTTAAACTTTATTATATGAGCTGGCGAAAGAGGCTGGCAGACTGGCAGACTGGCAGACTGTGTGCAGCCGAAGGAATCCAGTCGAAATTCCACTTTACGAGATCGGACGAGTGCATGCGGTGTACACTTGTCGTGGCCGGACTTGTATATATGTACTCGTATATATACCAGCTTTTCACTGCCCAGATATAAAGGGGTCAGAGCGCGGCTAAAGGAGATCCACGCCGCGCGACCAAGAAATCGGGAACTCGGATGCTGCTCGAGCGCTGCAGAACGTGATGGCCTGCACGCCGCTCGGCGAAAGCTTGAAAGAGCTGCTGCTGCTGCTGCTGCTGCCGCTGCTACGAGCTGTAGCTTATACGCTGCTTTACTCTCACCTCGCTTTCGATCAAAAT
This sequence comes from Megastigmus stigmatizans, assembly GCA_900490015.1. Taxonomy (NCBI): domain Eukaryota; kingdom Metazoa; phylum Arthropoda; class Insecta; order Hymenoptera; family Megastigmidae; genus Megastigmus; species Megastigmus stigmatizans. Next base: position 5,863 of record UELV01093520.1, read on the forward strand.
TGTACTCGTATATAGGCACCGAGCCCCGCGATGTGTTGTGCCCAAAGCGATTCCACCATACAGTGTTTTTGAGGAATTAACGAGCCAATCGGTGCAAGAATTAACGTCTTTTATTTGCATAATAATGGCGCGATTCTCTCTTGCACTCCGCGGCGGCGAGCACTCTTGCTCGGTCCTCATGCCGGTGGCTTGTGCGGATCGAAATAGTTCAGAGCCGCGGAGACCGGATCATGACTTGTTTACGATGCGATAACAATGGATATATACATACAGGATGAGTGCGCTATAATAATGCTCTATCGAATATTGGTCTCTTTATAATGGAGATGGGGTTTTTTGTTTGGTTTTCGTTTTTGCGTGCAAGACTTTGAGTTTTTTTTATTCTTCTACTTCGGCTCGTCGAGCGAAGGCGACGAAAATGAATCGTTAAGTAACTTTACTTGCTTTTGAGAAATTGCGAAAAAGCGTCGAGCGAGTAGTCTCATATACACTTGCATCACACGAGCGAGGTGTCACGTATTTTACTTCGGCAATTGGTATTCCAAAGGAAAAAAAAGCTTTTTTACTCGTCGCTCTGTCACCGAGAAGAGGCTCAATTGAGAAACATAATCACTTTTTTCTTCTCTTAATTTATCGTCATCTTAGCTTATATTCCCTCTTTGCGCGTAATTCATCGTAGCTATTCCAAAATAAAGTATAAGCTCCCCGTAATCAATTTCCCTATGTACTTGTATTGTGAGATTTAGAAAGAAAAAAGCAGAGTTAACGTTCGAGTCCGAGCCGTGCTCTTTATCTCCCGAGCAGGATTTAAATTATTATAATGAATAAGTTTTCACCGCGCGCACCTACTCTGCACACATACAGAACTCGAACGTGTAGTTGGCCGCAGTATTATAAATCAGTCATTTACATTCGAGTGTAGCTAATCAAAGAAAACACGAGTTGTTTATTGAGCAGCGGCGGCAGCAAAACGAAGCGGACAGTTGTCGCTTTCTTGAATTCTCTATTACAAGCTGAAAAAACAATCGATCCGGTAGCCAGACATTCTCTATACCCGATCTACCCACAAGTTCATCGACGCGTATTATGCAAGTGTCACAACCTCATTCGCACGCGAGACTAAGAGAGACAGGCTCGCGTCATCGTAGGCATGCACGCGAGGTTAATATTCCCTCATCGCAAGGCATTTATCGCGTGGAATGAAAAAAAAAAAAAAAAACGGATGGAGAGAAAAAAGAGGCGATCGGCATATACAAGAGAAGTGGACGTAGGAGTGGCTGACTAATATAACGTATGCAACAAGTTCGATCCGAGCTATACCCACGCTGCGATAGCGAGTTTGCACACGGATTTGGACACGCGGGAGCCGCTGTAATAATTAAGAAAGCTGCTCTATACACATACACAACCACACACACATACACATACACGCGTACCGCAGACTCGGAGGAGATGCGCTCGGGCTTAATAAGTGGCTAGTCGCGTGCCGCTACAATGGAGGCATAGCATACTTATTACTTATTACGCGCCGTGCTCTATACTGTTCCTCCTCCTCTCGCCGACATCTCGAACTCCAGCTGTGTGTTCCTTATATGAACTTTCACCCGCGTGATCCACTGGTGGGTGGGTGTATGTACGTTACCTCATACATTTTGGCGCGAACTCGTGCGCCTTCGTTACACATTCGCGTGGCGGCTGTCTTTTGTATACAGCTGTGTAGTCGGCTCACTTTTTTTCTCTTTCTCTTGGCGAGAGAGAGAGAGAGAGAGAGAGAGAGAGAGTAGAATTCGCTACGATCAAGATTTCGTCGTTGAAGCTGTGGGCTGTTGATGTCGTAGCTCCTTAATAGATCGGATTTCTTTTTGCTTTTGATATTTAGGTTTGGTATATCGGTAGTGCTTATCTTGAGGGACTCAAATGACTCATGCATAGTTATATATATATATATCTAAAATTTATTATATAAAATGTAATATGCACAAAGAATGATTTTTTTCAATACTTATATTGAATGTTAATAAATATTTATTGCGATATTGGTATACATGAAAATTCCAAGTAAACGTACATGCTTAATAAAAAAAAAACTGATTATCAACTGATTGGAAAAGAAGAGTGTGTATTAAAGTTATTAAATTTCCAATCTGTGGAATTCCAATTCTATATGCTTTTAATACACACTGAAAAACACGCAAAAGTTTAAAATTTAATCTCACGCGTCTAACAGTATATTACATCCCCGCAACATTTGCATTCTGATCATATCCCGAATCAATATCTTGTCTCTACAACGTATAATGAAGGAAAGCGCATATATTGGAAACTGCACTTGCACAGCGTGCGATGTCCATCGTCGAGCGGCGGCGAAATCCCAAAGCCCCATAAACGTATCTGTACACACCAGTTTAGGAGGTGCAATATTGCCGCGAGACCGCCCGCGCCGCCGCCGCGCGAGAGAATCGGTAGACACACATCCTATATACATAGCGTATAAAACAGTTGGATCCAAGGGCGCTATCGAGGAGGGCCAGCACCAGGCCATAAACCGCTTGACCGCGAGGCTTCGTTCGGGTTATATATGTGGTATCGCAGGCCGCGAGCACCGATCGTTATGGTATACAGTCGGGGTATGTAGTCGAGATCGGCGAGAGTCGTTATCGGGGATAACAATGTTGCGAGCGGCCATTTCGAGATGGTCAAACATATACGGTGCGGATGCCTCGAAGGGAGTCTACATAGATGTGCTGTGCAGTTATATAGTCGTGCCGATTTAAGTGAATCGACGATAACGGGCTATTATAACGCGGGACTGCGCGGAGCTTTCGATCGATTGGACGTTCTTAATTGTGGTTAGTTTAATTGAAAAGGAGCTGATGAGCAGCCGCGGTGTGAAACGGAAACGAGCCGATGTTTTTTTTTGGTCGGTGCAACAGCTGATCGATTAGGTTTTTTCGGGCCACGTCGAGAGAGCGACGCCTCGCTGAGTAAATGAAAAGCAGATTTTTTTACGTGCATGAAAGAAAGGTAGTTTTATTTCTTCGGTATAAATGTCGATATTATCTCGGGAACAAAGGTGGTCACGGTTTCTTGTATAGACTTTTACTTTGATTATCTGCCCTATTACACGGCTTTTTTTTAGATAACGTATTTTTAGTTGGCTATTTTCTGAAAATTGTTAAGATGACTCGAAAATACGGAAGAAATCAAAATGTTGTTCGAAAAAAAAGGAACTCCCATGCGGTTATGCAAACATTTTTTGTATCTCGTGTAATCACGTGCGCAAAATTCGAGCAAAACGTTAGAAAAAAAAAGAAAAAGAGAAATGACGAAAAACGCACATTTCTGGTCATAAACCATTAACACACTTTGCAGCTACAATTTTCTATTGCTTGAAGCATCAGCCGCAGGAATTTCGAATTAGTCCAGCAAACGGCAAGTCATCCTATTCTAATGTTACTGCAGTTATCCCGAGGCACACGACGTCGGCGGCGGCGGCGCGCATCCCTGCGAACTTTTCTCATAGCCTAATTAAATATCTAAAACCAGAAAAGAAGAATAAAACGAGACGCATTACATAAAGACGGCAAAACTCGTGCACCTCGTTGCGTTCTCAAGGCGCGCGAGCTCGCGCATTCTTATCCTCCTTCTCATTCTCTCCGTGCATATATACGCATTGTATGCGTGCTGCAGAGTTTCTGCGTTTGACCATTGCGCAATCGCCTATAATATATATATTCTGCGTCAAAAGAATCCCAATGTATAACAAGATCGGCGAGCGAAGGAAATTGCGAAATATCTATTATATAAGCGGCGAAAAAAAATACTTTCGAGGTGAAAAGGGACTCGAGGAGTACGTCGAACTGCTTCCCGGCGAGACGAGAGCTGCAGCGGCAAGAGCGAGAGCAAGAACAATGAACACAGTACACCGCGCGAGGTGAATATCACAGTCCCTTGACTTTCTCGCGGACCAGTCCAGTCTCTCCGCTGCTTGCCTGCCTGCCTGCCTGCCTGCCTTTTGTACATATATATATATATATATATATATATATGCATGTGCGTGTACTGCAGTGGGACAGAAAGGGGAAAGCGGGGCCCGAGAGATGGAAATGGCTTTGGAGGATATTCTCTCTCTCTCCCTCTCTCTTTCGTGCGCAGCGGAGATTTGACAAGCAGATCGAATGAAAGCGAGCTTGGATGTAATGATTCGCGATTATTTATGGCTAATCGATTTTTACCGGGCACCCGCTAGACTTTTGATAGACTCATATTGTATAAGGGAAGGTGCTGGAAGCGACTTTTTTTAAAATTTTTTTTTTTGGTTTACGATGCTTTGGATCGAGGGCGAAATTAGCATGGCTACGAGCGGTGTACAGAATTATTTAAATTTTTTAGAATTAAAAATTGCAAGAGATTTAATTTGTAGATTATAATGTGAAACGATATATTGTGAAATGATTAATTATAATTGAAAATTCAGATTGTAAAATTGAATTTTAATATAGCTAGCTGAATCAAATTTATAAGAAAATTACTGAATACGAGCGTTTTATATAATTTTTTCGGCTTTTTAACAATATCTTGAAAATATAACCTGAATAAACTCTTTTTTTTCTTTTCTTAGAGACATTCATTTTTTAACGGGCGATAAATTGCGGAAAAATCTTGACGAGAACTAAAAATGTTTGTAAAATTACTTATCATGATCTTCCATAATAGATTCTTTTGTAATTCATTTACCATACCCCGTTAAAGAAGGCATTCAGAAAAACCAGAAAAAAAATAAAAAAATAACGCTGGAACCTCTTGCTACAACCTTTAGTAGATCAAATAATTAAGGTGTTTCCATCGCCTACAAAGTTGGTCCCGCCCTGTTTTACCCGACGCTCGTATATTACACCGCAGTGTGTAGGATTCTGTGAGACGCAACGGCGGCAGCAACAGCAGCAGCAGCGCTTGAGCCTCTCGCACCGCGCAGCGCGTTTTCTGTGCCGAGCGCACACCACCTATAGTACCGGCTCTTTTATGGCCCCGACAGAGAAAAGCACGTACAGCTAGCTATATAGAGAGTATACGAGGTGCGAGATATACAAGTACGTGCGGCTGCAGGTACAGGGGGGATTTTATGCCATAAGAGCGCAGAGCGGCTTTCTGCCGGACGAAAATCACGAATTTTTGTTAAGCGGCGAATGTTGCTGAGCTGGTGGATGTGTGATCGTACATGCGTGTCTTATTTTTTTCAACGAGATTCGCGGGAGAACGCGGACATTTTCGAGGACATTTTTTTAAAGCCCTGCAGCGGATACTTTGCTGGTATACATGAGACGCTGTGGAAAGTGATTTTTCGAAGTAATAAGTGTTTAAGCGACGAGTTTAGTGTAAAATTTATTATGTATTTTAGTGTAAGGTTGATTGCCGTAAATAACGATAAAACTCTATAATAATTATTGTAAAGCAACACTTTAGCTATATATGTCGTATTGTCGTTGACAATTTTTAATTCCATGTCCACTTTACGAGTTGTCAGCGTTTCAAATTAAAGTTTTGCAATCGAGCCGAGCTTTTTATCATTTGGGACAATAATGTCGAGCCCAGACCCAGAAATTGGTCACCCATAAAAGATTGATTTAGCGTGGCTTGTCGCGAGTCCCCCGGCAAGATTAATACTTTTTTTTTTCTTCCCTCCATAACGGGCATTAAATGACTTGCAGCCTTTAAAACAATGAAATTCCAGTGGCGCACTTGACGCCAAATGCTCCATATACACACACACACACACACACACACATACATATACATATACATGTCGGTCGAGACAAACCGAGGCCACGCGTTTGTGTACCTTGCTCCAGCGCAATATATATATACCTATATATGTGTTCGGAGCGCGGCCTTTTTACCGCTCGCGAGTCGCTTACACGCTGCGCCAAGAGGAGGGAGAAGGAGAAGGAGAGAGAGAGAGAGAGAGAGAGCGAGAGAGAATATCAGGCGCGGTGCTCGCGACTCGCTCACCGGAAGCAATCGCGCGATGCTGGGCACGCAGGAGAGTCGCTGCACACACATATACAGCTTTTTCTCGCGATATTTCTAATGCTGTTTCGCTGTAGCCGGACGATTTTTTTCTTTCCCCTCCCTTTTATCTACACGGAATTCTCGTTATGGATTTCGTCGTTCTCTATATATACTACGGAGACGCGGGGATTTTTCTGTTCCTTCGCCGGTGGCGCAGGCGTTTTTAATGGGTGACTCTCTCGGGAGGGGGTTATACACGCTATACGACACACCGCGCCAAGGCCATTATTCAGTGTTCTATATATATGGTCAAGGTTAAGCGAGCGTCTCGCTGCCATGAATGATAGCTTATAAGGATGTTCGATATTGTGGCGAAGATTTTACAAGCCGAGGGAGATGGGGGTGGAGAGAAGTACAAAAGGCGATTGGCGTTCTTGACATTCAGCGGACAATTCATTAGCGCCCTGCCATGCATACGCGCATATTTCTCATAAGTGCTTTATAATGCTAATTTCGTTGAGAATAAGAAAACGAGAGTGGAACTTGATTTATAAGAGACACCGTTTTATACTTTATGGTTTAGTGCGCGCGAGTCGCTATGCTGCAGCTATATACTCTGCAACAGCAGCAGCCAAGGGAAAAGAGAGACGTTGTAAAAAGGAGCCTTTTAATTGATTTAATCGCCGCTTTGCATTCCTACCTGCAGTAGCCGAGGAGGATAAAGGCAACAATGTACATTATTAATGCCGCGGTATGCATTTTTCTAGCGCACGGATACACATATTTTATAATTATCTATTGATAAATTAAAGCGCGATAAAGCTGACTTTATGTACGATGTGCATCGAGATGACCGAACCTCCCGAAAAGTTTCATCACATTTTCTCGCAACCGGCGTGCGAGCGAGGAAAAAAAATTGACGCGGTCGAGCAAGAAAAAGAAGCGAGTTTTACCATTCACTTGTGAAAAAAGTCCGCCGCTGCAGCAGAAAAGTAGTTCCAACAGAAAGAGAAAGAGAGAGAGAGAGAGAGAGAGAGAGAGAGAAAGAGAGAGAGTGACTGGATTGAAGCCGGGCCAAAGAGAGACTCCAGAACCAATGCTCGCGGGGACGATTTTCTCGCAAAAATTATTCCATGAAATTCACCGGAATCCCGAGCAATTCGTCTATATATGCATATAGACGGTCGCACGATTAATTTACCGTGTCATCCGGTGGCGTCTCCTTGTTCACGACTTTCACGATAATGCAAAAATCTAGCTGATATATATATATATTGTTATACGTGTGTGCGTAAATGTGCAGCTGCTAAAGCTGCTCCATGTACGATGCAGGTATATATATTTATGTATATATATATATACATGTATAAGATCTCGGGCGAAAGAAAGCGATTGTTTTTGGCGTTTATAAAGCGCGTTATATACTTTCACCGCTTAAAAATTCGACTTGCGGCGACGATGCAACTCCCTTCGAAATTGAAGCAGATCGCGGCGGACTCGAGGAAAAAGTAGGTCGGCTAAGTACCTTAAGGAGGATCTCCTTATACGTAGGAAGTCAAGTACAAAATTCACTAGATTTGACCAGTGCAGTCGGTATGTACAGATATATATTCTGTATGTATAACCTATAGGCAAATGAGATTTATACATGAAATATTTACTCCTTCTTATTTCACAGTTACCCTATGGTACTTTAAAAAATTGCTAAAAATTTAAAAAAATTTCTTTATTACTATAAAAAAAATCGAAAAACTGTCATCATCAATTAATTTATAATCGGAAAAAAGAGAATCTTTCCCATAAGACTACGTGCAGTTAAAAAAGCACTAACAAAATATTTATATTTTATAAAAATATTTAATTCTCGGCTTTGGGGTACCCTAGCCTCACGAAATTTTAACTGGAGCTTCTTGAATCGTTTACCTTGCTACATAAAAATTTGTAAGTCATTAATATCATCAATTCAATTATCGAGAGAACTCCCTTAAATTACTTTTTGATGCACGAGAGAGGCAGTTGCGGGAGCTCGAAATATTTCGCATCAGAGTTTGAGGGACCATACCTGAACCAATTTTTAATCTTGCAAACTGTACGTTAAATATTGCGATTAGTATTATTATATAATTTCATCAAAGCAATGGTAATTTATAATATTACGTGGCAACAACCAAAATTGCACATTAGTCTCCAGTGAATTTTTTTAAATATAATCTAATTACGAATGAAATTTCGAAGGACGCGTAAAGCACGAAGGAGGTAAAAATCTAAAGTAGGCGGCGGTCGCGGTGATCACCGGCGAGTCACCGCATATATACGATTTTGCGGTGCGCCGTGTATATGCATAGCAGCAGCCGCGCGATTACAAACGCTCGTATACATATACGCTCGCGCGCGCGCATGTGTGTGTGTATGTGTGAAGTGCGTGTCTCGTGTTCTCCATTGCGCAAGAGAGGCTGCAGTGCGCCTTTTTTTGTCGTTCTATTATGGCCGGTGCGCGCGAGAAAATTGCCACCTACTCCGCGGCGAGAGAGAAAGAGCGAGATACAACACAACACGCACGGCACGCATTCTGCATCTTTTCTTTTCTCTCTATTTTATCTCGAGAGACGTTTATATTCAAATTAAGGAAAAAGCGCCGAGGGATACTTGTAACAGCACAATGCAGCTGTAGTTTGTATATAGGCTTTCTTTGAATGAGAATTTTGGGCAAAACTTTCATGCAGGAACTGCGCGTGGGTTTATTGGGTGTGGAATTATAAAGCGCTCTTGTACAGGACGGTTTTTGGTTCGGTGCGCCGCGCTAAGATTACGGAAACTCGGTGTAACTTTCTTTTTTTTTCGTTCAAAAATGTCGATGCGTTCGATGTGCTTGCGTCGATTTGCAGGAAGCGAAAGTGCGTGCACGCGGAGACAGATTAATAATTTTTACATTTCAAATTAACGGTAGCTCTTGGAGCTTGCTTTTGAAATCACTGAATACTTACACACATTTTGCCCGCGGAATTTATGCATGTGTAATAAAGATACATTAGGAAAATTGTTTATTAGACTTTAAATATTTACAGACGATATATACGTTCGACGAGACGGCTTAACATCCTTTTTTTTCTCAACTTGAAAGAAAAAGATTGCTCGTTATTTGTCGGTCGTAAAATCGCGAGCTCGAATTTAATGACAGTTTTCATGTAATAACCCGATACTATGTCATACACTCGGGCATTATATGGATATTGTTTTGTCGAGAGAGAGAGAGAGGGAGAGAGAGAGAATAGTAAAATAACAAAATGGCTCTTATATAAACGAACTCATCCTTTTTCCATAGGTAATAAGAAAGTCATATATATAAAATCGTTGCGAGACTCTGTTTAATGCACTAGAAAATATGTTACTCTGCGAGAGCAATGCCGCAACTATATGCGATCTCAAAAGGCAAATGAATTTTGCTTCGCATGGAAGAAGTGGAAAAGAACGCGTAAATTCGGAAAAAATCGCTTCTTTCGATCGAACTAATAGTTTTTTTCCGAAATCAAGCAAACAAACAATCGTCCCACCGCGATAGAGTTGTCTAACTCGTAATCGTTACTTCCCAATAACCACCGCACCAAAATGATCGCAGCAGCGCAGCAAAAAAAGACGTCTAGTCGTCCGCGGCAGCGTCGTTTCTGCGTCACGGCGGATTTCACGCTTTTTTCTCTCTCTCCTCTCTCTCCCCCCCCCTCTCTCTCTCTCTCTCTCTCTTTCTCCACAGACTGGAGACGCTCTGAGTTTTTCAGCAGCCGCGCATCTCGTGCGCATAAAAATGCCGCCGCTCATAATAACACATTCTCCAGCCTCTCCTCTCTCTTGGTGCATTTTTTTTCCTCAACCTCTCGGGCCGGACGACTCCGCCAGCAACTCGAGATAGAGATAGAGAGAGAGAGAGAGAGAGAGAGAGAGAGAGAGCCCATCCTCGGCGAGAAAAAGTATTTACGAGACTGTTGACTTGTTCTCGCGCCGCGCGCTGCAATTATCCACACATCATACGCGCCTGCGAGCGAGAGAAACGAAAGAAAAGATGTAGTCCATCGCTTCGGCTATATATACATGCACACGTATATATATATATATATATATTCTGCAGGCGGCGCGACCTCGAAGGAAAAATCTCTGCATAGGAATTCGAGCGCGTCGGGGAGGGCTTTATGGAATGCTCGTATAAGGACGCGAGACCGCCGCCGCGCACCGGAGTTTGTAATCTAGCGTGTATAGCGCCCAGACACTGCACTCGTCGATCTATGTATTAATACCGCACGTATAGACGCGGCGGCGGAGGCATTGAGGTGGTTTTTCCAAAGCGATATACTGTATGTATATATACTGTGCAGATATATGTGTAACGAGCCCGAGCTTCAAGTCGAGCGACACTTTCACTTATAGTATATATATGTATATAAGAGTCGATGTCCGATTGGCGAGCCGCGCGAGTCTAGCGCTCGGTCATACGTGTGCTGCTGCCGCCGCCGTATAGTATAGTAGGTATTGTAAACCAGCGCACCGCGCGCCTTCTATTATACGAGTATTATTATTATATGCCGGTGCACGCACTGTCGCTACACTTATATTCTCTCGAGTCTGCCTGCGATTCAATTCGGCTGCTGCAGCCGGGGTATTATAATGGTGCCTGCGAGCGTGTACGGATCTATGTTCGCCGGGGTTTACGTAAATGCAGTACCTAAGTGGAATATCAATTTATATAGCGAAGGCCAAAAGTACCAACGCACCGCGATTGTCACGGAAGGAGAGCGACTGCAGCAGAATTGACCGCGTGTAACTTGCCACGAATAGCCTGATTAACCCGTGTCAATGTAATTAGAGATGCAATTACTTTGGGATATACATGGCTAATGAAGTGGAGAGCCTTTGTCTCTCCCACTTAATTTGAATCTCTTCGTGGGGAATTTTCCTATATTGCTACTTATTACGTTGTATTCGTTATATACGACCTTTTGTGCACGGTCTTCTTGCGTAACAAGCGCGATATTTATTGAAATGATAAATATGTTTATTTAAAACCCGAGCTATTCGTATATTTAATTTAGGTATATATTATCAATGCCTACACACGGCATTATAATTCATGCATACAGAGTAGTGCGGGGGGCACAAAATTTACTATCGCAAACATTCATAACTGTATCGTAAACAACCCCCAACACTTTGGCACGAATGGCCGTATAAAAAAAAATCTTATTTAGAAGCTTGCCTTTTACTGCCCACTTCGCGAATCGATCTGATTTAACAACCGAACTCTATCTCTCTCTCTCTCTCTCTCTCAGCTCCGACGACGCCTTCAATATTATAATAACCTTCACCGGATATGTAGTCCGATATAAATCCATTAATTTAATTACAGGATCGATCCAATGTCGTTTTTTCCATCGGCGCGTACACTAGTCAAATCGTGCGTTTCACGAAATTTAGCAACAGCGGCGACGAGCTTTTTTACCGAGTATCACTTTTTTTCTCGCTAGCTCTGTCTCTCTCCCTCTCTCTTGGCCACGAGCGGCGAGTTTTCGCAACACTGCGACTCTGGGAGATTTGTAAAAGGATTTCGGCGGCCACGATTGAGCCGTTAATGGAAAGGAAAGAGAGCACAAAAAGAAGGAAAATATAGGGCGAAGCGAGAAAAAACGTTTTATACACACTCGAGTTTACGGGGTGTCGGTTTATATTGATAAGCGAAGACCGGTTGAACGCTGCGCGCCTTTTCTATTTTTACGAGACTGCTCGAGACTGCTGCGATGGGGGCAACAAAAAAACCGTAGAGAAACAAACACCTCGCGCACGCAGACTGCAAACAAGTACTATATAAATATATATATATATTCATAATCGTTATTTGCGCGTATGCATGGATCTAAGATCGAAACTCGTCGGCGGCGGCGGTGCAACGTGGCAGGCAGGGCAGCCAGAACAAGATTGACGATTATTTGCAATTAAGATTTTACGAGTCCCCCCGGGCGACGTTAAGCAGCAGCAGCCTTCCGTGGCTTTCGAAACGAAGCTGCATGGCCGCGCGGGATCGTTAAGAGCGTTAAGACCCTCTCCCCTCCTGATCTGCAGCGAGAGTTGACATTTCGGGAGAGAACGAGTCCTCGGACGAATCCCCCGTCACTATATATCCCACTACACACAATCTACGAGCGGCTGCTCCTCTTGCGAAAGTGCGGACTGCTGGTCGCACCGCGCGTTGCGCAATCCCCGATCGCAGTTATTCCTCTCTTTCTTTTTTTCTCTCTCTTTCGCCTCTTCTCTTCCTCCCTATACACTTTATTTTTCGGCTGCGATTTCTTTTCGCCGATAATATTTATGCACGCCTCTGCAGTGTATATATATATATATATATATTGTTATCGCGGCGAATGTATATTTACGTAAGCTGCATGCGCAGCGACTCGAAAGTGTTTGTCAAGGAAATGCAAAATTGGCCGCCGTCGCCGCGGGAGTATTCGATACAGGTTCGCGTAATTTGATCGTCGCGTGTATATGTGACGAACGGAACGAGTATTTTTCTGGACGCCACGTACTCTACTATTGTGAGGCGTGTTTATGAGACTAGGCGCTCGAGGAGAACAGCTGTTGATCCTTGCGGAGAGGATCGAGTGACATAAACAATGCCTGGAATTAGTGTCTTATTAGTCCGAATCGTGTGAAAATCCGCTGCTGCTGTAAGCAATGATTAAGCTATAATACGTTATTATGGAATAATTTTAACGTGGTGTATAAATTCACTGAACCAACCAATTTATCAAAATACTGCACCATATACCCGCGTAATATATAAATATATATAGAGTGCATAAGGCTCGGGCTTAATTTGGCGCATAATAAAACACGAGCATGCTTTCCAACTGCACTAGCCGTGGGCGCGAACGGAACATAATCTTTTTTCTCTCCTTCAAACTAGACTGCGCGCACATAAGGAAGGGGGATGGGGGGGGGATTAATTTGATTCTGCACATAGGGCCATAAAGCGAAAGCATTTTTCTAGCCAAAAACGGAAAATGGCAAAAGTCTCTCTCGTGTCGACGTTTTCCATTAGAGCACCAGCAGCAGCAACAGGCGCGGGCGATTCTGTACATATATACACCACAGCAGAGTCCGGCTTTCCTGTTCAGAGCTCAGCAGCCGCATTGAAAACCCGTAAAACCACGCGGTCACGTGCCTCTAGCCAGCCTATATATATATATATATATCTATATATCTATATATATGTGTGTGTCTATCTGATGTGTGTATACGTGAAACTGCCGCTTTTGTTATATGTACATTGTACATATGAATGTGTGTATATGTATGTATGTATAAGAGCGCGGGGTTCAATTGCCTCGTGCAGCGCGCGAGAGCGCTAAGTATTTCAGCATTCCGCGTGCGCGCCACGCCTCTGCACATAGTTTTCGGTTGACGCTTGAACTGGAAACACGTGCGGCGGCGGCGGCGGCGGCGGCGGCGGCTCTATATATGTGTGCACGCGCGCGCTCGACTTTCCTCCCACCTTTTTTCCTCTCTTATCATTTGGGTTGTTGAGCCGGTAGAGGAGCCGAGGCTGCAGCTGCTAACGAAAGATTTTCCCGGCGATGGAGTCATTATATATATTTTACCGACGAGAATTAGCTATTCGCGCCGCGTACCGCCGCATGCCGGTGTAGGAAAATTGCTTTTACGGGTAGAGGGGCTTTTCTCCAGGTGTTGGTCGAGTGACTCATTAGAGGCCCGCGGGGCTTTTTCGCCGCAGAATCCGCGCCAATCGGCGCGTCTACTTTTGGCGTGAAATTAGCGTGGATTTTTTTTAATTAGGATCCGAGACTATGGCAAAATGTTCATACTTCTGGTCGATTGGCGAACTGCTCGCGCGGAAAAATGAAAGCGACGAAACAATACAAAATGTGAATGAGGATAAAAATATGGATTTTCGCGCTCGCGCGACAGTTGCGGTGTTGCAATTATCAACTCGGTTTTAAGATACTGCACAAGAGTCAACTGATTCGGTTTCTGCAAACGGCCGCCGCTGCAGCTCTCTGATTTCGCAATAAAAATCCAATTGGTTTTGTTGTAATATTTCGCCGCGTGTTCTTATAACACATCCAGCTCTCCACGTCCGCGACGCATTATATATATGTATAGCTGCGGCAAACCGGATACGTCCGACTAGAAATGATAAAGCTGGAATTAACCTTTTTTTTCCACGATAAAGATCTGTTCCGCAGCTTACCTGTCGAACACTATAGATAAACGTTATACCCCCTTTTCTCGCGTATTATATAGAGAAAGAGAAAATATAGGTGCAGAATTTTTTTAGCCTAGATGCGCGCACTTACAGTAAGAGGCGAGTGACAAATGCGCGTGTGTGCATAGGAGCGTGATTTTCGCGCATTGTCCGGGCAAAGTATCTGGTAAAGCGGCGCAGAGAGCTGCGGTTAAACAATGCAGCTCACCGATTGATAATGCGGTGAGAAAAGTGCGCGAGCGCTGCGGCAATGGAAACGCTTTTGCTCAGTTCAATGAGCATCGCGCGAATCGACTGGACTGCTCATAAAACGGTAGTCCGCGAAACTCGCCGCTAAGACGATAGCGACGTCAACTATCCTGTATGTATATATATATATATACATATAGGATATATATGTACGTGCTCCGCGCGGGCTTCCGCGGTGTCATAATCGCGCAGGCCGTTACATTCTTGTTGATTCCTCGCTGCTACTGGCGCGTGGCTCGCGCCGTTTTTCGCCGGCCATGTCTAGGAGAGGCAAAAAAGCGAGACGCTAATCTGCCTCTCGCGTTCGAGAAAATAGCTAGTTTCCATTGTACAGTCGGACGCCAGATTTCCATGAGATTTGCCGGTGTGGGTTATGATGGACTGGCCGGCGCATAGATTTCGAGGCAAACGTTTCTGGCTGCTGGAGAGAGATAATTTTACCTGGGTTGGGAAAATATTTGTTTGGCTCGAAGTAGTATACTTAAATTTTAGTGGATTTTCGAAAATATATTATGGAATATACGTTGAGAAATATTCGGCTTTAGTGAATTTCTTCTCGAAGTGAAAATATATAGATAAGTTATTGACCACAGTTGACATAATTTTATGGGCCTTTTAAAACTCGGGATATCGAGGAAGAAATATATAATTATGTTTTATAATGTTTTATAAAAAGAAGCACTGGGCTTAAGTGGTTTGCTGGCTGCTTCAGTCCAGTCTACTCGAGCTGTGTTGAAATGCGCCATTCTCATGGTATTTGTTGTAATAAAACCTGTTCAAGGTAACAAGTTTTTTTTTTCAGAAACTTGCTACCAATACGATTTTTTTTTATAGCAGATATCGGAGAACATTGTAATAGCGTCCAGAGCTGTAGGAAATAACAAAGACGCGGTGAAGCAAGGCTCGAATTTCATGACTACATTTTTCTGATACAAATTATCTCTATTTTGCGAAAGAGGCTAATACGGCAGCTGCGTTTTATTATTATCCCCCCTTTTTAGTTGACGGAAGGGAGAATTAGGCTAAGAGGATCTCGAATCCGCCGAGGAAAATCTTAAATTCGATACGACGAGTGTATACGAATCGCCGCGTGATGTTCAAGGTCGACATTTAGTTTTTTGCCTTCCTCTTGCCACTGAGAGCCAAAGAAGAATAGAACGTTTTTCACCGCTGCGTCGACTCTGCGGCCGCGGTAATCGGGAGAGCATCTCAGATAAGCCGATTAATAATAACGATTGCGCGTCATCATTACGTCGTTATACCAGCGCAGCTGTTTTAGAAAAACGACAGTAATTATCGCATATACTCGAAACACCGGGAGATTAAATAATAAACCGAGTTAGAGGTTACAAAGCTCTCAGACGCGTAATCATTGTGTTGACCGATGCTTTCCAAATTCCCCTGCGCGCAAAATATACAACTAGGTTCGGAAGTTTATGTCTGCGTGAAAATAGACGAGCAAACGAGTTAATCCGGTTTCTCGGGCTTCCTAAAAGAGTATACGAAGAAATTCGTGAATGATGCCTCGAAATTTGAATGGAGCGAAATTCTAATCGTGTATTATAAGTATACACGACCGCAGAATTTATGTTTTTCTACTATAACGGCTCAAGATAAACTTTGTTCGGCGGTAGTTTATGTAATATGTGTTTTTAAATTGCGCGCCGCTGTCATTACTCGTATTTACAAAAAAGATTTTCAGTTGTAAACTGGAATTACTTTAAAATTACGGAAAATAAGTTTTCTTCTTAACAACTCTATAGTTTTGTTAGTTGAATAGAGTGTTTATTAGAAGCTTCGTAAAATACCTGTTTAATTAAGGATATAAAACGAAATATGTAAAACCGCCAAAGTTTTGTGTTTCGCGATGACAGAGCGGGATAATGAATACTATTGAAAAATCTTAAATTGACTGGAACCTTGAGAACTTTCTGTATGACTCGGCAACTCGAGTCACCTACCATTAAAATGAAATTAATTAGGCCTATAATAAAAGTCAATAGCGCCGAAATCTCAATCAATTTAAGCATGCATATACACGCAATATCCAATTTTGAAACATTCGATTCGAAGCCTCGCTATAGAAATCAAATGCGGAAATTAGTCAGAGGCCGCGAGGCGAAAGGAAGAAGCAAAAATCTAAGCGTCCGCATGTCGAATATATAGTAAAAAGTGAAAAAAGAGGCCAAGACGAGAGAGGCTGTTACAGGATCTTCGACCGAGAGGAATGAAATCGAAATGATTTCCTGAGGCCGTCGCCACCGTCGCCGCCGCCGCCGCCGCCGCCTTATGGTCGCGCTAAGTAGCGCCGACGCCGCTGCCACCAACGCCGCCGCGCCTATCATTGGACCAACGTTCGCAAGGTCGTGTTCTTTCTCTTTCCCTCAGCCTTTACACACATACACACATACACACACACACACACACACACACACACACACAGCATTGCTTTCATATCTCCACACACACTTTGCACACAGAGAAACGTATTCGCGTAAGTGTCGGCGAGAGTAGTCGAGAGAGTGTTCTGCAGCAGCTTAGACTCCGTCCCTCTCTCTCTCTCTCTCTCACTCTCTCTTCGACCGATACTTTTTTCTCCCCTGCACATGTGTGTAGTGTGCGTATGTGTGTGTCACTGACAAGATGCAGTTTATGGGACTCGCTTATATGTATGTGTATGTACTGGGGTTCTCGAGTGCAAATGAGCCGATGTCTCTTTCTCCTTTTTTACTTTCTGCGGAGAAAGAGTGAGAGAGAGTGTGAGCGAGTGTGCGCACGTATATGTGAGTGTACGCAGAATTCCGGGAATCCAGCGAATTTATTCGAAGAGGGAGGGAGATAGGGAGAGCGAGAGAGAGAGGGGGGGGGGCACGCAAGTTAATTGATTTTTTTAGAGACCAAGCGACGATAAATCCTTTGATTCTCTGCGCCTTTGAGCATTTCGACCGACTCGTTTATATTCGCGTGGTGCGACTGCCTGCCTGCCTGTCTGCGTTTGTGCAGGGCCGCTTATTATATGTGTATACAGCGACAGGCGCTGAAAATTGGCGTGACGCGTAGCTCTCATCGGTCTTTCTAGCACTCAGTTATGCGGAAAATGTGGATCGATGTTGGTTTTATTGCTTGATCGCGTAAGAAACCAATTAGTCTATAGTCGAGTTGTTTTTTTTTTCTTTTTTGTCACCGCTGCCGACTTAAACAGCAGTTTCCTAAATGCAATTCCTTTGCACGCACTGTTGAATATTTTAGGATGATTTGATATATATAGGAGTTGCATTTTTGGTGGTATAAATACGGCTGCAAAACGATTATCACATTTGACATACTCGTTAAAAGCTTTTAATTGTCGAGCCGTAAGTATGGGTTGCACTGTGATTTTTTATAACCAGATTCATTAGCGATACGACACAAAATGCCAATTATATGTCGAGGAAAATTGTCCCGCGAAGACAAGAGCGCACGCAGTTGACCAAGTATATATAATACGTAGTGACCGCGGCTAATATCCGAGCGCCGTCGCGCCGTCGAGTTTATGTCGCTATTGCATAAAAGCTAAATTAAAAGTCTGCGCCGTATAAATGACAGTTTGTTTACTCCCCCCGGCAGCTAAGCACGCGATTCGGTTCTGGACTGCGCGCGGATTTTTCGTGCGTGTATATAAGCGCGTGCGTGGATGTATATAACAGTGGACGCTAATTGTACGCAATTATTGGGCGCCGTGTGTTGTAATTAACTCGATCAGTTCTATTTTTTTCGTATACGTCAAATGTGCTACATTACGCACGAACATAAAAAATTGTGTTTTGAATAGACTACTTTTTTGGGCGATCAGTATGGCGATTCATATGTATTCTCGAAGAATGGAACGTGAAAAGTAACGGTCGACTCTTGGTTCGATCCTTGGTTATAATAAAGGTCAATTCGTTCCTGTTTCCATTTAGCATATCGCGAACGAGAGAGGGAGAGAGAGAGAGAGAGAGAGAGAGAGAGAGAGAGAGAGAGAGAGAGAGAGAGAGAGCGTCCGGATAGATTTTGAAAGTCGAAAGGAAAAGTACCGCGTCCTTAAACGATTAACCAAGGCCTCGTATATAATCTACACACATATACACACATACATTGATATATAGAGGTAATCTAATTTGAAGGTGAAGAGTCATTGAAATCAAGATCGAGTTATTAAGGTCTAATCAAACTTGATTGCGGGCCAAGTTCCTTTTTTTATTTTTTACTTAATCTCTCGATTCTGGTATATATATATATATATATATATATGTATATCTTTCGCGTGCGAGCTAATTCATGCGCGTGATTTGCATTCACGCGGGAAAAATAAGTATTTTTCGCGCAGAAACGAACAGGAAACGTAATGTTGCTGTTTGGCAATGAAATATTCAGGAGATTTCGCGGCCAATCATTTTCATAAACCTCCCCGCGCAAAAAGAACCGTTTCCCATTATATTGCAGTGAGCCTCGCGATATAACGTAATATATATATTACGTTATATACCTTATATATATACAGGTAAGTCGACGCTTCTCCCTCGGTGATGTTAGATACTTGAAATTCAAGAGGAAACGTATAAGCATCAGTGTGGAATGTCGTCGAGCCGTTTCTTTAACTTCCCTTTTCTCACTTCTCTCGCTCTCTCTTCCCGGGCTTTCCCAGCACACGACGGCGCAACGCGACGTCGCTGCGGAGAAAAGTATACGCTGCTGCTATCACTCGTGCACCTTTTTTTTTCCTCTATACCAAAGAAAAGTCTCGACCGTTTTCCACTCGCTTCCTCGTGCGATATCTCGCCAATCGTTTTTTTCGTACGCTACGGATTTAATTTATTGTTGGCGTTGGATAAGATCGGACGGTTCGATGTGTCCATAGGTGGGAATGGCTTGTGCATCTGTGTGTGTGTGCAACGCGAATCTTTTGGAAGAGAGTAAAAAAAAACGAAAAATTTATCGAAAAATCTCCGCGGGTGTTGCAAAACGTCCTTTTACAGGAAAGCGGAACACACGCGCGCAGCGGTGCTTTCGATAAATCAAGTTTTTTCAGCTACACCCGACGAATGCGGCGAATGAGTTCGCGTGGATTACGTAAGCCCTCTCTCCCCCCCCCCCTGTATAGGTAGCTTTTGAATAATTTTTCTTCTCCTTTTTTGTTTTCACCCGCGGGAGAAAGCCTGATTCGATCATTAAACCTCCGCTGCTGCTGCTGCTTTTTTTTAATTCAATTATACCATTTTTTTCGCGATATTTGCATTCAGACTTCAGCGCTGTCAATGTAAAAGATTATTAAATCTGATGTAATAGCGTACAAGTATTTTATGCAGCTTTGTGGAGGGTATCATTATCTGTGTTTCTACATGAGCATAGTTATCTTTTCATTAAAAGTGTAAGGTTTTTTTATACATCCTACTGTGTACAATATAAGTTACGATTATCAAATAGTATTATCAAAGTAATCAATTTGCCCATCACTGAAAATTGAATTAACAACGCTTCAGAATCATTTGTAATTTAACGTTTAATAAGCTCTGTATTCCTATTGGAATTAAACGTAAAAATTCAAAGTAGGAAATACTGTAAAGACATTATTATCTTGTAATCTCAGCGATAGACTTATAGAAAAACGAGTCGTATATACCAGCTCGCGAATCAACAAAGGCGAATCGTCGCTGATCCTAACAAAGCATTTTTTTTCCTCTTAGTGAAAGGAATTTTCGGGCTCGGCGCAAGTCGAAATCTACTTAAAAGGATTATCATTCGAATGTAAATCCTTTGGCGATGAAAGGAGCGCACTGAGCGAGCAAAGACGTGCACGACGGCAGCAACAGCAGCAGCAGCAGCACAAGGCTCATCCTCGCCGTCATTTTCCACCAGCGACTATCGCGAGTTGTGTGTGTGTGTGTGTGTGTGTGTATATATGTATATATGTATAAAAGTTTCGCGAGTGCACGTGCTTATATTATATGCGACGGCCGCCTCGGGGAGAAAGACATGTATATAGGCGAGGGGGGACTTATATAAGTATATCGGCTTTGCTCGAGGCGAGTCAAGGCAATGGCTCGGAGGCCAGATGTGGGTCTTGCCAGACACAGACTACTACTACTGGTGCTGCAACTCTTCTCTCTCTCTCTCTCTCTCTCTCTCTCTCTCTCTCTCTCTCTCACTCTAATACTTTCTAATCAAACCGAACCAGCTGGCTTTTGCCTCTGCTTTTCCGTCATCGACGCCTTTTCGAAAGCACCAATTTTTCCATAAACGCGCCAAGAAACCGGTCGATGCGTTCGCTTCCATTTGGCTTCGAGACAGGCTTGCGCGAGATTTTCTTTTTTTTTTCGGAAAATCTGGTTTCGCTGAATCGCTTGGGTTATCGGTAACTGCGATTGCGATAGCTGAAAAAAGTTCGTCCTGTTACCACCTTTGAACTTTTCAAGAATTTTTACGATTGTAGAAAATCACTACTCGACTATTTAATATAATCTTACGATATAAAGTCCTTAGAATTTAATTGAGAAAAGGTTCAAGAGTTTAAATAAAATTCAATAAAAAGCTATGAAAAACATTTTTAATATAGTGCTGCCAAAAACCTTTTTAAAAGTATTTAGGAATTTTATTTAATGTATTGATGTTTTTATTTTGAAAAACCGAAGAAAAAAGGAAAACATTGTTTAGCGGCAACAAAGGGGCCCAAGTGCAGTCCGCGATACACGCATCTTATTTGCAACGTCAAACGGCCAAAGTATACGAAAGAAAAGGAAAAGTACATGAATGGCAGCACGCGGAACACGTTCGAATTCGCTCATACGGTATGCAACGCGAAAACTATAAAAAGAAAAAAAAACTCTTCGCACAAGAAAGAGGGACAGAAGAAACGGCGAAGAAGACGAGTCTCGCGTGCGTGCGCGGTGCATCAGCAGTATAAGTATAGCGAACCCTTCGCTCAAGCAGGACTACATTCTCTATATATGTATATTCATCTCTCTTTCTTTTTCCTACATAGCTGCCACGTCGAGGAGGCTCGAGGCGAGAAATCTTGGAAGGAACGCGCGGCGGCCACGTGCGATGCATCTGATAAGACCGTCTCTTCCCCCTCGTCGTATAGCCTCGCGCACAAAGTCCGTAGGTTAATTAATTCGCGAACGCGATGGATGGGAGTAAAAGAGAGGGAATAATAATGGGCGTAAGCGGCGGCGCCGTGACGAGAGAGAGAGAGAGAGAGAGAGAAAGAGACGTATAGAAGAAAGAAAAGGGACTATACTGCGCCTCTCGAGAAAATCCTCTTCTCTAAATTGCTAATTTTTCAGTGAGCCGCGCGCAACATTATGTGTGCGGCTTTGCGCGACTTGGCGCGTGCTGCCAAGGGCTGCATCTGCTGCTGCTGCTGCTCGACGTGTTACTTGGCGTATCTAATTGCGAGCCACTTTTTTTA
This sequence comes from Megastigmus stigmatizans, assembly GCA_900490015.1. Lineage (NCBI taxonomy): Eukaryota > Metazoa > Arthropoda > Insecta > Hymenoptera > Megastigmidae > Megastigmus > Megastigmus stigmatizans. The sequence goes on from UELV01093520.1 coordinate 27,816, forward strand.
TTGGCCTCACGAGCTATTTATTTTATTAAGCAGACATGTAGTCGCAGGGGGGAGGGCGGGGACTTATACCAATCGCGAAATGATAATGTATAATCGGGTGTATCCTGTTTATTCGCGATCTGGCTTATAACGCGATCAAATTAGGTTGATCGTGCGGCTGTGATGCACGCTTGACTTTGAAAAATTCATAATTTGTGCGCATTTGGTGGCGAGATTATTGCCTTGCTGCAACTGACTAATGAAGGTTATTGTTTTCATACACTTACGCTTCATACGAGTACTTGAAAAGTTTGAATTTATTCGCGTTTCTTTTCACTTTTCCCATTAATTTCCTTATAATTTTCATAATGACAGTAAGCGTCTATGTGCGCGTGAAAGTTTTATCTTCGTATTAAACAGCTGAAAGTTACTTAAAATACTTTGCAGCGATAGTGACTTTTGTAAGTAAAAATAATAGAATGTGCTTTTTTCACTTCTTGAATTTACGAAGAGAAATAATTTAAAAATATATAATAAGTATCCATTCATTACTTCAAATTTTATAAATTATTTTTCTCCATAAAATGACAAGTGAGGTTTGCAAATAATTTTGAATTTATCGTAGTTGATAATTAAAAAAGAAATAAGAAATGAATAAAAATTCAATGTGAATTTAAATAGCAACATTTTCTTACTAAAATGATTAACAAGTAAATATGAAATTAATGTTTACAATATTTTAATGAGTGATATTTATTCACGATGCATCATATACATATAAGCATGTCTCACGAATTATCGTTAGAGATGTAAATAGTAAAATCTTGCTAATCTTCAAATATTTTGCAATAGGAAATACAAGTTTTCGAAATGCTCGAGTTTCCAATTCTATCGAAACAGAAAACTACACCAATTAGATTTAATTCAATGTAATGCGCGCAAAATTACATATCTATACAGATTGCCGTCTGCCGTTCAATGTTAATTAGTCGATAACCACTTTTCCTATCGCAACCAGTCAGGACACACGTCGCGAACACGAACAAAAGTAGAAAAGAGCGTCAGCGAAGAAATCTCTCTGGGTCTGTAGCAGAAAAAGCATATCCAGTCGCTCGACCGCGAGTGAAATCGTCAATCGGCACCGGATCTCGAAATGTTCGCGCTCGCGAAAGAAATGGCGAGTAAATATATAAATGAGAGGATCGGTGCGCGTATAGGCTATTAGCACTCGCTCGCGCGGGAGCAAACAAAAAAACAGTTGTCGCGCCTAAGGTCGACGAAGTGTGTGCAAGTGTCGGCGCGACGAGTCAGGGCAAGGCCGACGAATTTTTGCGAAACGCTCGGCTGCGCGCGCGCATGTTTTATTAATGGCGATATTTATAATGCTGTTGAGGGAGAGCGCAATAATGGCAATTTAGCGCGCCCACGCGAGAGCTGGCAGTTCCTTTGTGTCGAGACGGGGAAAACCTACGCGCGACATTTTTCACCGGCTCGTGGGACGACGATGATACACCGCGACGAATTCCTATACTAGATGACGAGAGTTCGCGCGCTCTCGCGAATTTTCCCGATAGGGGCGAGAATCCACAATGGGTTTTCTGCGAGCTATACAGTCGCGGCCTGGCGCGCGTCCAATTCTTTCATTATTGATTCAGCCGATGGAATGCTACAGGCGAACTTTGATTTTCTATTATATTCTTGCGAGGAGGATGCTTTTTTTAACTACATCTTGTTTCTTTAAATATATGTATACATATGCAAAAGTTTAAGCTAGAACTTTTGTAGGAGAAAACAGAAGTAGGTTAAAATAACGTTAGCTACGTGGGTTAAATGTCACATGAC
>UELV01093524.1:0-12320 GCA_900490015.1 Megastigmus stigmatizans
ATATATATATGTGTGTGTGTGTGTGTGTGTGTGTTAGGAAAGGTAGAAAAAGAGAGTCGACCATTAGGCACTACTCACGCAACAACTATTCGTCGGTCTAAAAGTCGCTAATAAACATTGGTTCTGCGCGCGCGCGGCCGCCGCAAAAATGTCAACGCTCTCGCATTGACCTACAAATTCCTCCCTTTCGAAAAGCAGCAAAAAATCACAGCTCCGATATACATATATATGTACACGCTGTACGCACGCTATAGAGGTAAAGGCGCATGGTGGTGGTGGTATAGAGCTGGTGCAGCTGCTATTGCTGCTGAGCACCGCAACGAGTCTATATGTGTATATGATGTATTATACACACGCGAGAGCGTCACATTTTCAATTGCACCTTTCATTATAGGTGCATGAACCAGCGGCTCGCGCGCGTTCATTCGCTCTCTCAGCCGACCAACGCTCTTCGCGCGAGTATATATATATACCTACTTATATAAGTCGTATATGTGTCCGAGACGAAGCTGATGCTGCCGCTGCTGCTGCTGCGGTAATTGCAGTTGCACTTGTTTCGCGAGAGTCGAGGATCAGATGAGTTGGGGTGCCGGTGGACGAAAATTTGATGCGTTAGGTATATATATAGGGCGCGATTCTTGTGTGTTGAGATCGAAGTCCTTGTTGGCAGTTACGCGGGTTACGGCGCCAGTATATGGATTACGGTGCGTGCGACCGTGCGGTTTTCAAAACCTTGCTTTCTTGGCTTTCGTTAGGCCGCCTTTGAGATTTCTTTTCTCCTTTTCTTTTGTTCGAAAAGATATTTTGAAGGTGTATTGCCCAACGTTCTACACTCATTATTACAAGTAATTTGCAGGAAGAAATAATGTACTTTAATATAAGAGTTCAAAAGTAGAATATCACGGAATAAGCAAAAAAAAAACAAAAAGAAAATAATAAATTAAAGATATTATAATGTTTACAAAAATTGGGATGAATTTGGTAAATAATTTTCAATTTAAAATATAGAGTAAAAATACCTATAAGATTTGAGTCGTTTTTAGAGAGCTTTCGAATATTTATATTCTATAAAAAAAGAATTTTCTTGCGATTGAAGAAAAGCGAATGTACTTTATGAGAATTAAAGGGTATAATATACTTTCGTCTAAATAGTAAAATATTTTACAAACAATACTTATACTAATTTTTGAATTTTGTAGGAAAGTTCCAGTAATAATCCTTGCTTTTATTGCCTAGTCTTACAAATATATATATAAGCGTGTATAATGTATTTCTCATTTATATAAGAAATTCCACGCGAATATAAACTGTTTTCAACGTGATATTGCAAGAAATGCAGATTTGTTTCTGCAGCCAACATATAGATGTAAATATTTTTCTGTTATTACCTAATTTGAGCTTCAAAAGTTTGAAAACTCAAATCTCAAAACGCGTCTATTTATATATTTAAATAATAAAGCCATCTTTACTTAAGCCGCCTACTATACAACGACTATAAATCTCCAAATCCGCAGAATTAGACAAGACCTATTTAAGGTCAACAATTGACCAAATATTTCATTCCACTTCCCTCGTTCTTTATTCAAAATTTCACCCAGATACCAATATACAACCAAACTGTTCTGTTCAACAGATGAAAATTCTAGCATATATATATATATATATAAAACTTTGGAAATTCAATCTGCCTATAACCGAAAGTCTGCGCAGTATACAACTGTTGAGCGAACTCAATAATTCGTCACGGCGCAAAGGCACACACACACACACTATATAACAGTGTGCAGGAACAATAAAACGAACGAGTCTCGAGCGGAGAGCAGCGGGGCCAAGAGAGAGAGAGAGAGAGGTGGAAAGAGGAAACGCCGCGCGGCGAATTAAGTGCAGCGCGCACCGCACCGTCGAAAAAAGAAAGCATCGCGGCCGCTCTTAACCGAAAGCGAAAGAAGACGAAGAAATGGCTCGGTCTCGTGCTCCCCTTTTTTTTCGGGCCCAAGGTCAGCTGCAGCTGAACCAATGCACGCAACACACACTGCATCGCGATACACACACCGAGCGCCTTCCGTCGTAATATATACATATATATTTATATAATGGGTCAGACGCATGCGATACTCACTGGCGCGATGAATGTACACGCACTGCACACACGAAAGTCAGTCGATCGACGACATACAAATGCAATACAATATTATATATACGAATGTACACGCGGGCGATGCGCTTTTCTATGTGTGTGCAGTGTATCGATGCGTCGCGCGAGGCGCCAAATTCGAAATGCAAAACGGACTATATAGGTACGCCAGTTGAGACCTTCGGCTGCACGGTGTTAAAGGTCGACGTGTATTTCGCACTAGCGCGACCAGCGGCCGACTATACGCTCCATTTTTGAATATCTGCTTTTTATTCCCATGTCGTTTCTTCTTTTTCTTTCATCCTACTGCCGCATCGCGAATCCATTTTTCCTTTTGTTTCCGCTCACACGATATATAAGTTTAACGTTGATCCGGCGGTGCGTTTACATATCTTAAAGTTCAAGTGAATGCGACGAACTGCATATTTATTAAGATATTTAAAAATCAATCATTAATATAGCGATGCTTCTATGAATTTTATCGCTTCATTCGATGCATATGCATGCGCGAGCGAGCGATCGTAAATGTGCACATAGCCGCTAAACGAAACTAACAGAGCAAACAAAGTATTTTCATCCGCGACTTCCGCGACGATGCGACGAAGCGTATATACAAGCGGCTGCACGACGACGATCGGCCAATAAAAATCCGACTAATAAAGACCAATCAGTACCGGTTGCGGTGCAGATCCTTACGTAAATTATTACTATATGTCGTCGAAAACGTCGCGCGCATACCGAATCCGCGATCCTCAAACAAAGAGAGCGTCTCTGAGCGCGATGAGCGAGACTCGAGTCACGCCGGAGTGCAACGCCAATCTATATAGCCGTGCACACAATGCGATCACGCGTTCCCCGCGCCCCGCTGCCATCGCCGCGCACTCAATCGAAACTGCGCGGATCTAACGCCGTGGAGCGCGCATAATTTTCGTATCTCATACGAGAGAGCATTACCAAAACAGCCGCGTGCAGTTTACAGTTTTTTTTTTTTTTTTCTTTCTTTCTTCCTACAACAAAGGAAACATTTTAATTCGTTAATCATTATTTTCCGGTTATCGAGGCTCCAAAATAGTATAAAAGACTTAGTATTAGCTGACTGATCGATAAGAGTAATTTTTTTTTTTATAATGGACAAGTTTTATTTCGAGGAAAGGAGGGAACGTTTAATAATGTTTTTATATATCTCTTCAATTACTCGCTCCGCAACGCCAATCAACAATCCCAATCCAAATACATACCAAAACATGTATAGAATAGCTCGATTAGCGCATCAGACACGCAGCATTCGTCGTCCTGCGCACAAAACCTGTGCAAAAAAAAATCAAGCATCAAATCTCGCGGCCGGTTCTCCTTATATAACCTCGTCCGCGTGCTCATATACGTATATACATATACACGCACTCGTATAGGGCACACCGGTTGCGCCGCACCAACAACCACCACCACTATATATATATATATACCATCTACTATATAGCAGGCATCGGTTATACTCTCTCACAGGCTCTCCTCGGCCTGCGGGGCGCGCAAAAAAGAATCTCAATCTTCCTTTCCCTCTCGCTCTATCTATTCCGGCATATATACATATACATACAGATGCATTTGCGGCCGCAGCAGCAGCAGCGCTCGATTTTCTGCGGCGGCATTCGCGAGCGCGCGAGCGGCGTTATATGCGCGCACATACACACATACACACACACTCACACAGAGACAGACGAGTATTCGGCGCGGCGCGGTATTCAAGCCTGTCGGAAAGAGAACGGACGCCGGCATCCGAGGAGGCCTTGACCGTATCTCCGCTTATCGTATCGGAACCGCGAGCGAGTCAGAGAGAGAGAGGGGGGGGGGGAGCTGCTGCTGCTGCTGCCGCCACTGCGAGTCGACGGTGCAGTTGATGCAGGCTCTCCGTGTGCAGTGTCTCTCTCTCTCTTCCTATCCTCTCCGCGCGCTACGATATATTCTCCCCTCTTTCTCTCTCTCTTTTCTATCCCTCCCTTCCCTGCATAGTCTATCTATCCATCTATCTATCTGTTTATCTGTCTTTGTTTCTCCTTGTTTTTCTCTACGCCGTATTGTATATATATATATATATATCTCTGCGTGCCTCTCCCCCTCTCTCTCTCTCTCTCTCTCTCTCTCTGATTCCCTGCAGGATTATGTGTATGTCTTTGTCTCTCTTTTTTGTGTGCCGACGTGAGTGTGTATATGTGCGCGCGCGACTAGCGATCTCGCGAGAGAGGTTCGCATGGATCGCACGATTGAGAGAGGGAGAGAAAGAGAGAGAGAGAGGAGAGACGAAGACGGACGCGATGCATCGGAGAGAGGAAGAGGAGAAGAGAGAGAGAGAGAGAGAGAGAGAGAAAAGTATGCGGCAAGCGCGACTATACGAGCCTCTGGCTTCTTATTTGGGATTTTCTTTGTCTGTTTCGCTCTTTGCGTATATATACACGTATCGTGCGGCATCTGTATAATACTCTATAGCCGTTTACTTTGTGCATTTACTTTTTATATTAAATATCAACTGGGATAGATTGATGAATTGACGGATTCTCTATGTTTTTCTTTTCATTTGACGCGCTATAGTTTGCAGTTTTGCAATACGCAGGCAAAGTTGCGAGTCTTGTAAATTATGAGTGGGAAAATCGTATTTTTTTTTAAAGTAGCGTTTTATATAGCTTGTGAATTATATCGTTTATTGGATTGCGATTAATTTTTATGTTTGCTAATTGGGTAGAGATGTGATAACGTGTGATTTTGACTCACACTTCATTTACAGTATAATGTTTACTAAATAATTAATATATCTATCTCTAGCTGGGAAAATCAAATCGATATCTAATTATTTTATTATTTTAACTATACTTTCTATTGAAAGCGGCTTTGCGGATCTCATTCGAAAACAATTTTGAAATTTCTTCAATCGGTGTATGATAGCTTTAATTAACGATGAATCTGCATATTCCGATGTTCATTTTCTGTAACCAGCCATTACCGTTTCTGATTTTTTTTTTTCAATATGTTATGATTATGTACAGCAAGTAGTGTGATGATAAAAATGCAAATAGTTTAATGATTTGGTTAAAAAAAGGTTGGAATGGAGTAATTGCCTTTTAATAATAAGCGATGTAATATCATTTATTCTTTATCATCTCGAAATGACGCTTAAATTCAATTACCTCAAAGGACTTCTGAAGTTTGTAGTAATGTAAAATCGTGTGTTGAAATTATCTCTGAAACACGGCAATATCACAAATATAAATGGCTATAAATATGAAAATAAATTCTTTCTATCATGAGAAAGGCTATATAATATATGTATAAGTAAATGGATAAATTATTATTTTACAGATTATGGAAGAGCTTTGTAATACATTCAAACGACACTGTTACTATGTTTACGTTTTTTTTATATAATTACGGATTACAAAATCCATCATACATCTCATCAAGAGTTTCATAATCGTTCATAATTGTTCCATTCATGTTTCATAATTGAATAACCTTTACCCAATTTTATTTCTTTACTGCAGTGAATTCACAGAATTGATTTATCATTTTTCAGAATCTTTTCTAAATTAAAAATTTTTAACATTAGATTAGAGCTGCTTGATAAAATGGCAGATAAAATAATCAATGTAGTTATATCGACAAAATTGAGTACAGTCAAAACTCTTCAGTAGCTTCGATTCAATGACATCATCATTGATAAGCTATATACAACAAATGAGACGACAAAATAATATATAAAGTGTAAAACTATTTCACGATATTGTTCAACATGAAAATAACGATATCTATATATATATACACAAAATTCATCGGAAGGAAGACACGAAACATGATGAAGCATAAATCCCGTGTTGCATACACGCGCACTAACACAGCAAGCCTCGTAAAAATTCGATGATGCATTATCTCTGGTATCCCCTTCATCCATTGCCCAACACACGTCCCGAGACGAAAAAAGACTTTCCTAGAAAACAACGCCGCGCTGAGCGAATAACGAGATTTTCATTTCCAGAAAACTCGCGCTCTCTCTCACATACTCGCAACGTATACTAAAAAAAAAGTTAAATTCTCAGATTATACGCATTCGCGCGGACATGTTTACGTGTCCATATACACACAACATTACGTAAATAATCGCAATCGACGAGTGTGTGTGTGTGCGTGTGTATCTTAGGCAGCTCTCGCACCTTCGCGCGTCAATCATCGCCTTTCTCTGTGCAAAATGCACACACACACACACACTGACAGAACGAGAGAGAGAGAGAGAGGTTGGTTTCGAACTTGTGCGAGTATATATGTATACGGCGTGCGCTAGGCCTTGAAAGTTAGATTATCGTTAAGGGACTTTTATGAGCGGCGACGAGTGTGTAAGTAGCCGTTATATATAGACGAACGCCGCCAGATTTGCAGAACGGAATTATTTTGTGCCGCGCTGCTGCAGCCGCTCCAGCACATGAGCTGTGCAAGGAATGCGATAATGATTATACGCGGTGTCAGAGGAACGGAGACACACACACACGCGCGCTGAAAGAGAGAGAGGAAAAAGCGTTACATACGTGCGTGAGCACTGGAAGATTTCGTAAATCTAGCGATATGCCTGTGTCTATGATGCTTTTTTTTTCTTCTTCTTATACTTCACTTGTTGAAGGTTATGCTGATATTTTTGCGCATGCGGTAAAGTATATATAGTCCGGTGGTTGTGCAGCAAACTTATCGATGTATTTTTAAAGGAAAATAAGTGTTTAATTTGAGCGCCCTTTCATTGAAGGTAAGCGTTGGTCAGAAGCTCGATTCAAAATAAGTGTCTTTCTAAGTTCGTCTGTTTCTACTTCTGCGCGTTTGGCGCACCTAATCTTCGATACTTAATATTTTAATGTGTCAGATTTTATCGTAGTTACGAGTAAAGACAAGTTTGAATCATTAACAACTTTAGAACACTGGTTGAAACAGCGATTTGGTAACGCATTGCATTGTATAAATGATAGTTTTTCCGATAATTTCTTCTTCATTTTTGCTGCGAACCACTACGTGATTATATTATAACGTACGAGTTAACTCTTATTCGACGAAGTTATATGCTGTAATATAATAAGTCAAAGCACTCAGTAATTTATGTTACAATTTAGAGACATTTGAATAAAATCTTGGAAACGAAAATAAAATTACAGAAATTATATGTATTGAGAAGAAAATAAAGAGTCTATATATATACTTGAATATTAATGAGGATGAATTATCTAAGCCGAGTATCTTGAATGCTTTTGAATTAACCAACTTGTAAATACAGTAAATGGCACACCTAATTTGCTCTCTACCCAACGAATACATAATCTGTAATGAACATCGACACCATTAAATTTCACTTTTCTGCAGTAATAAATATATAAGAATCATATATAGTTTCGGTCCGCTTTTTACAGTATTCAAGGTAATCGATACAATGCTAATTTCGTGAATACCGAAAATTGTATACAATTAATGGCTGCAAATTGAAATAATTGACCGTTTCTTATTCATAAATATATATCACTAAATGATAACAGTAATTACAAAATATAATCAATTTGCGAACATTAATCCTTATTTATATAATCACCAGCATCTAAATAGAACAGTTTTTAAATCCACAATTTGCAATCATAAATTACTTATAATACAGAAACAACAGTAGCAATCTTCTGAAACACGTATAGTCAGAAACGCCATCGAATAAGTGTACAGCCGATCCATCACCGAAAACAATAAAAAGAAAAAAGAAAGAAGGAACAAACCGATCGAACCGCCAAACGACTCTATCAAAACTTGGCAACGATCATCCCGTATATAAAAAAAAAACCGAAGCAAAGTGTAAAAGCAGGAGAGAAGGAGAGAAATTTTAACGAAACTTAAAGAACTCGTATATGGGTGTTTCAACAAGTGTCACGGCGCGCTTTGGCGCAGCACTAAAATCCACACGCGGCACGTGCGCAACAGCCTCGAATAAACGCTTTTCTATTCTCTCTACTACTACTACTACTACTACAGCCATCATCCCTGTACATGGGACTTGCACACACACACACATAGACAGAGCCAAAAGCGCAGAGCGGCTCGTTTCAAAATCAGCCGAAACACCGCTATACTCGTTGTTTTATATACGCCGCACCACTCCAGAGATATAAAATCGGCGCTCTGAAACCGGACCGCGCGCGCCGGGCTTACTCTCCCTCTCTCTCTCTCTCTCTCTTTCGCTCTTGTACAACAGCCGCAAATCAGCCTCCAGCTACCGAATCCTCACACACACACACGCACAAGCGCTCGTCGGACGAGCTGTACAAACGCATGCATATACATAGAAGAGAGCTGAGCCCGAGTTCGCAGAGTGCATAGTATGCAAGGGGATGGGAGAGAAAGAGAAGCGAGAGTGAGAGAGCGAGATAAAGGATCCTTCTCCTCCTCCTCCTCCTCTAGCTCCTCCACGTCTTCCTCTCTCTCTCTCTCTCTCTACGCCTGGCACACGTTCGAATCGCTTGCAGTGAACCGTATTCTCCCTCTCGCTTGCTGGCTGCCGCCGTTCGCTCTATTCCGGTTCACGGCCAAAGTGCATTTCGGGGATACACCTACTTGTTGCGTCCGTGAGCCACACGTACCGTACCTCGCTCTATCTCTATATCTATCTATGTATTTTCTCTCTCTCTCTCTCTCTCTCATGCTTCCTCTCGCTCGGTCTCTATATCTGTGTGTCGCGCGCGCTTGCCAAATATATACCGAGCGACTCCCGTACAGTGTACGCGCGTGTGTGTGTGTGTGTGTGTGTGTGTAGGAGCGAGCGAAACGGCGAGTTTGTGTTCGTAAATAGACTGTGTGCACCGAGAGCGAGAGAGGGAGAGAGAGAGAGGCATGTACATACATGCATTGTGCGCTTTGTGGATATACGCTCGCTTGCAGAGGGAGCGAGAGGGGCTTTACGCGCGTATGTATATAAATCGTGTGCTCGGTCGTGGGTGTAAATTTTCGGCGGTGCGGATTTTGAAGGGTTAATCGTGGCCTTTTTTCTCTCTCACTCTCTCTCTCCCTCTCTCTCTTTTCGCTCGTTCACCGCGTTTTATACTCTATAACACTCGCACCGTCTGCGTAGGTGTGGAAGTGTGTGTGTATGTGTGTTTGTGTGTTCTTTTTTATGGCTGGCTTGACGGATGGATTTTCCGTTTTTTGCGACCTTTTATTTCTTTTTCGGATTTTCGCCGACGAGCCAAGGTGTTGTTTGATTGATGGAGCGTGCTGCTCTCGCCCCTACCCTGTTTTTTCGTATATACATATATACGTATACGCAAAATGGCTGGGGGTTGGAATTTGAAAGGAACTTTTTGAGAGGGAGGATTTTATTTGGAGGGTCGTGATCGCTGCAATCGTCCACTTGTTTATTGGTCATAAAATAATATTTTTGGCTAGTTTTTTTTTTACTTTTTCATTCAAACTTACTCTCTGAAAATCGTTTTTACTATGTCTTCATTCATCGAAATGGCTCAATTGTCATGTAATTTTTTTAGTCTGTTGCCAGTAATATAATCACTTATTTCATTTGAAGTGTAATAATTTGCATATAATAACAAAAACGACTTGTTAATTAGGCTCCAATCAAAAGGTGATTTATTCATTAGTCAAAAGTATATATAAAAAGTTCTCGTTCAAAATCAGACGGAATAAAGTTATAACGAGAATATAAAATGTTCGAAGATACGATCTAATGGTCTACCGAAAATTTAGAGAACATTTTAATTATGGTTCTCGAGGCAGTTAGTGGAGCATTTGAAAATCTAGCGTCAGCAAAAATGTTCAAGTTATTCAGATCAGTACTTAACGAGTTTATCTAAGGACAGCGCTGCAAAGAATGCCGTTTCAAGAAAAGTAGCCTTTGAAGTTTTAAAATTACTGGAGTACGCATGCTAATCTTTGAGCTCGAAAAACCACTACTTCTAAGCACGAGTTAAAAGTCTTTTTTCAACGTCAGGTCTAAGACGAAAAACAATAACAAAGAATGAGTAAAGAATATTCGAGAATTCTTTGAGCAATTTTTAAAATTTTATAATTATACTAAATTATTCAAAATAAAAACATGAAATTATACATATATTTAATTCTTAAGCTGCGTGTGTACTCGATAAATGTATTCATAACACGTGAAATGTCTATACAATAAATTTTCCTATTGAAATCGAAATGCGAACGGTCTGTTGCGTAATGCAAAAAATATTTTCCATTTCTTTCATTCTGATCGCACATGAAGAAATAAAAAGCCTACGCAGTAAATAAATTGCCAATGTCAAAATTCCAATCAATGAACGGAGATTGTTGTTTCGCACTATTGAACAAACATCTCATGCACGCACTTCGATCTCTTTCAAAAACATAGAAATTTTGTGCTTAATGATAAGCGAAGTTATACAATGCGAATGAAGCATGAAAGGAATCGATGACAATAAAGTATGGATTTTGTTACTACATAAATAATTTTTTTTTATAGCCGTTAAAATTTGTAAAACAATATTTTAATGTTGTAGTATTGATTCGCCATTATTAGTTAACGACTTCAATGGTTATGAATTATGCATGTATAAAAAGAAAAGGCATTAAAAGTATAGTGATGAATCATCTATACCTATACATATCAATGTTTAAATAATTCAATTTTCCACAGATCCGCATACAAAGTTGGGAATCTCAAGATATTTTAGGCCAAGGCCTCTGAATATGAAGTTAAAATTGAAACATGTTAAAGAACGTGCCATCTCGCAGCCAAAAATTAAATGACTAAATTAACAGAAAACTGATTGACAACTTAATAATCGTTATTTTACATACATTATTTTATTCTTTCATTAATTTATTAATTTATTTTTAATTATTTTAGTGATTTCATTGATTTATAGTACATTATTATTGGCTGAGTAAGCACGTTCTTTATCCACTCGGTATTGAGATGACAATTTTTTCAACGCTCAGTTGAGATGGAACCTTCTTCGATCCCCAGACGTTATCAACATTTGTTATTAGGTAAGCAATAATTGAGCTCATTTTTAAAAAGCAAATCTCAACTTTGCCTATGGAAAAGTTATCTTTCTATAGAATTAAATTAACAATACGTTATTAAGAGGATGTCAGAGCTTACATATAAACGTATCTCTTTTTCTATTAATGGTGAAAATGATTACTTGGACTTGAGTCCTGTGTAACATAAGGTGGAGCTGATTTATGGTTTTCACGAAAGGTTGGAGCTTGAAGAGGTGTTTATATGCATTGAAAGTTAATTTAAATATTATGGTAAAGCCTACTTTTTTAAAAAATTTTTTTACTTTTGTGTAACAATTTTTGTACTTATATAATAATTTTGTGTAATACTCGGACTTGAGTCCTCTGTATACAGTACTTGATATAATTAAACATTATCTGGAAGATGATTCTTATATGTCACTTATCGTTTTTCTAAACGATTGGAAATTCAAATAATAGTTGGTAAGGGAAGACGCTGCAGCGACATCCACTTAAATTGATTATCACAACTTTTAAATAAGAGCAGTATCGCGTACACAAGACCAATAAAATCAATGATATTCAAATACTATACCGATCACAATATTGTTCCCGAACCATTTCGATCTCTTCCAATTACTCGCGTAAAAACGCAAATAGTATAACATTAAAAACCAGGCCGCAATCTATATAACCACTTTACTTATTCCTCCAATCGTTAAAGAATCGCGCACAAAGTAAATATACGCGCATAAATAAGACCTCGGGATCTTCCGTTTCGAAGCGCATCATGTACGCTAAACAATTGTCGCGCTCACGGAATTTGACGCCTGCACTCGCCCGTGGAAGCTCGATCTCGAATTAACTAACGGCCGCCCGCGTAGACTGCAGAAACACGCGGACTCGAGGCAGAAAATGTTAATTCATTGCGCCGCGGTGCTGCAGTAATCCCGGGAAGCTTAGAGAGAGAGAGAGAGAGAGAGAGAGAGATTCAACAGGAGAGAGTTTGGAGGGCATAAATTTCGGGAGTTCTCTCTATAGCCGCAGTGAACATTAGGCGAGAGCTGCTGCCGACGCGCTCGCCAAACCAGGACGAATATATCCGCCGCAGTTTGCAGTTTCAGCGGTGCACACTCCACACTCCACACACACACACACACACACACAC